>VOMN01022618.1:0-18990 GCA_014899125.1 Orchestia grillus | reverse complement strand
TTCTTTTCTGATGAATATTGGTAGCTTACTTCGGTCGGATGCCTGCCGCCCTCGTATTGAACGTCGGCACAACACACTTCTTGCCGAAGCGAATGTGCTCCTAACATACAGTACATCACTCCTTTCCTACTCCAATTCTGGGATACCTTATTCCTTTTCTACTCCGCTTTTGGCATGTTTTACTCTTCAAAAAACGATCGTTGAAGACCTTTTAAACAGCTTAAAATCATCGTATTACCAAAATGGTCTCCGGCTCACCGCATGCAAAACGCAATGCATTTTTTACGGTTCCAATTATGCAATAAAAAAAATACTTAAACCTAGTCTAACTATTGGAAACAAAGTAATCGAACCCATACACAAACGAAAAATACAGGCATATGGCTTGCCAAAATCATGACTAACTCCCAAGTAAAAAATGCAAGCAAATAAATGGAATTTTGATATTTTTCATTGCTTAAAGAATATGTTTCACGAAAAAGGCGGACTACTAGCCATCCAATCTCTAATGTTATCGCGCTTTGACTATCGTTGTTTGGTGTGGGGAGATATACCAAAATGTCTCCAAAAAGAGTTACGAAAAACATATATTACGCAGTCATAGTAGTTTGAAAAGGTAGCTTGAAGAAATGTGATCACGTAACTCTTCTCTTTGAGAAACTGAGCTAGACCCCCATACAGCACATATTACGGTCTCGATCTCGTACGATCTCGTTGAAATAGAGTGTTATATTTCAACGACTGAAATAAATAAAGTATAGCGTCAACAGAGTTGTCTACAGAAATAAAAATAGTATTTGGGGAATATTAACCAATAAACGGAGGTAAATGCTTCTCAAGTCCTGATCGGTGGGCTCAGGCGTAAAGATTTTGGCAATAAATGCTTAGCTCAAGAAGCATTTGGGTTAATATTCACCCCAACACCATTTTTTATTTCTTTCGACGTAGCCTATTTACTAATGCGCAGGTGAAACGTCCAAAATTTTTGAGTTTTGGTTCCCTTGGAAACGTTCGATGCTTAAGTGGCCGAAAGCTCGGGTCAATGAATAGAAAACCCAGTTGATGTTTCAACTACGTCACGTCCCGACCACATTCACAAGATGGATATTGGGCGTCCCGACTTATTCTAGCAAATTAGAGCTATAACTGGATGGAGTGAGCTATCGTAGGCGAAGCAAATAATGCCAGTCGTACCTTGAAGCTGATCAGTCGTTTTCCTCAGTGATTTTGTACGCTAGATTTCTGAAGTACAGCCATTTCGACTCTGAAGCTTACAAGTTGTACAATTCAGTCCATATCCGTACTTTTCTAGCCAGAAAATAAGTGAGATTTATGCCTTATAACAAGCAACAGAAAATCTTTGATCGGACTCATCAGTACGTCCATGATTGATATAATGTCTTTATGTCATGTCATTTTATGTGAGTCATGGTTACCTTTTGATATTCATTCTGTGTTTTGTTATTCATGTGAGCAAATACCCGCGACTTATCATTCGTCTCACGTTAAACATGTTGCATCATTGCAGGTCGTATGCAGTTTCACTCCTTTATAATATCGAGCAATTTCTATAAAACATTCCTGAGCTCATATCTTGAGTGCATTGCCTTCGTTGGTATCACTGACAGGAGCTGTACTTTAGGTGGCCGTTATTATCATGCATATTATGAACTACAGTGCATATTATTGCAAAAGACAGGGTGCAGCGAAAATAATTAGGCTACGATGTTAATGTAGAGCTGAGCGTTCTGATTGGGGAAAACAAGTATAATACTATTTTCATCATATGATGTTGATTATACGAAACAAAGCAATCAATAGTACAAAGAAGTTGTGGCGTGAAATATAATTATAGACCAGCTAATAAAAATTCCTAGAGCCAGGGGCTCTTACGTGATCATTTCTCTTTGTTTCTTAGCTCTAGAAGACCAAAAAAACCAAGGGAATATGCAATGCGTTTATTATCAATGCCATCAAACTCATCACGTCATTCTCAAAGTCTGTTTTAAGTTCATTAAAAATGAAATAAAGTGCTGTACATTCTCAAGCCAAATGCTCAAGAAATACTAGCTGTGATTTGGCAACAAACTTTTGAATGTTAGAAATTGAAACAAACGTAATAATACAACAGAAGAACGCATTTTAAAAAGGTGTTATGAGGTAACCATTTAAGTTTCATTATTCGTAGTGATGAAGACCTCGGCTACTTTGATGCTGCACTAAATTTAGCGCATCGTTTATAATGAAGGATTGGACTCACTAACAGTTATCACGAAAATAGGACTTTGTGGAACCGGCGGCCTCAAACTAATATTTTGTAAAATTAGCGAATTCTTCAGAACTGAAGTGAAATGCAGACAAGGTCAACGCAAACATACAATTCCCATCATGTGCGACCTTACGATCAATAATTCGCCATGATTTAGGGTGGTAAATTCTTCAAGCTCGAGCTGCATTTGTCTGGCTGATCCAATTTAAACCTCGCCCGCCTGCCGATAAATAGCGCTGAATTACAGGCCTTCGGGCAGCATTTTCTGTTAATATTATTCAACTTTCATGAAGATTCGCCTCTCAAGTGCAGTGTTGAGGTCCACTGATTTCTCACGAACAGAAAACTTGAAGCAGTATATCTGTTGTCATTTTAGGATTTATGCCTCCTGGCAGATTTATAACCCGACAGTCGATGTAGAAGACGTCCTTCGGGGGGACATCAGGGCAAACTTCTGCACAGGTCTATCGGCTCCGCCTCTGGTCGATAGGTAAAACCTGAAGTAACATAACATAATGCAATAAAATTTCACTTGTGACTTGCTCGTGGATTTAAATAATAATTTTCCGTTTCTTTGTAACCACACAAAATGAAGGAAAAATAATGATCGAAATAATTAAAAAATAGTAGCACATGGAATAGAAAAATAGCAGCACATTTATGTTACTTCTGTGGTCAGATGACTGAATTCCAAAATTTGCATTCATCCAACATTATGCCAGTAATGTGCATAATACAAGTGAAATATTACACAAAAGCTTCACAGAAATAATTAATATTTTCTCGTATTTTGCGATAACAAGATTTAGGACTAATTATTACAAGGAGCAAATCCATATTACATTATGCAGTGCAACCTAAATTAACGTGAGGTAACTTAACCTCCCCTAACTTTACTTCACACTTCACTGATACTACCTCAGCCTACTCACAATAACATAATCTAACCTAATTTAACGTAACTTAGCCAAAGGTAATGTGACCTAACCCAACACGACCACCTCATTTCTATAAACATGAAAAATCTTTTATCAAAACAATTGAATGCCACTAGATTTTCGTTCCAAAAAAGTACGACAAAAGTTGGGGCACAAATCTTAAGGACAACTAACTAAAACCGACAGGTAGACAAAATTTACCATAATTCTCCATAGAGGATGTGAATGGATTATTGGTTTTCTTATGCACATATTAATATTGGAGCTGCGCGAGCATTTAATTCAAGTGCTCTAAGCCTAATTAATCGACATGAACACTACGTATTTTTGACGTACATTTTGATGCATTTTAATGGCATATCTAAAGTCTGTGTTGACGTACAAGTGTCAGTCAGGTATGAAAGCGTATGAATAAGACAATATAATGAGCATACTATCTACATTTTTCATATTTTCTTGTTTTGTAATGCGGACGCGGCTTGTAACGTCCGGTCAGTCTTTTTCACGCAGAGCGATGAACGAAAGGCATGCAGAGACGGTGCTTATGATCTAAACTTTACTATTCAATTAAAATTCCATGGAATATTTTCGAAAACAGGTTTGAGCTTGAATATGACCACAAACTATGCGCATGGAACATATGAAATCCCCCGAGACATAGCATGACAAAAGCAAGCGGACACTCAGAAGAGAGTAGAGGTCCAGGCCACAAAAGCCCAACAATGATGGATACCCAATGACACCTCGCCCCCATGCATCACAGACACAGCGCAGGTACTTCGCAAAATGCATTGCATATGCATCAAATACATCACAGATTCATCACTGGTGTACCACATTTATATCACAGATATGTACATCTCTGGTACATTACAGATACATCACTGGTACATCATACATTCATTATTGGTACATTACATATACATTGCAGATATATCTAAGATACATAACAGATGCATCACATATATCACAGATACATCACACACACATCACAGAAACATCATTG
The DNA here is from genome assembly GCA_014899125.1 of Orchestia grillus. NCBI lineage: Eukaryota > Metazoa > Arthropoda > Malacostraca > Amphipoda > Talitridae > Orchestia > Orchestia grillus. The sequence goes on along the minus strand of VOMN01022618.1, from coordinate 14,777 downwards.
GTGCATCCCAGATTCCTTTCAGATACATCACATAGACATCACAGATACATTACAGCTGCATCACAGGTACATCAACAATATATAATTATACCACGCTTCATTCATACTTATACTAATCAAAGAAATGGTGATACAGTCATTCATTCACGAGCTTAATACTGTAAATTCCATGTTGTAGGGAGTTGAACATCGTACGCCTTCTGCTCGTGAGGATTTATTGTCGAGCTATTTTATCCTTCACATTATTGAACATTCCGCCTATGTCGTAACAGACATCGTTACAGGCATCGTGCATAGTGACGAAAGTCTCAGCAGCCTTTTAAATGTACATCTACGCTCTACTAGCAAGTAATTTAATTAGAGTTCCAAATAAAGAGAGATGTTCTTTTTATTCTTGCAGCGTCAGGAATATTTCGGATCATTGAGGCAATGAATCACAAGTGGAATGCCGCTCCGTTTTTTTATGCTCCAATTTAGATGATTTGAGCACTTACCTCTGTGCTGCTCAGCTTACACTCTCAGATCGTTAACACTTCACTCTGACTTTATACATAAACTTTTAGATCATAGGACAACATATAAAACTCTTTGCGTATACTTTAGAAGAGTAGGAATATCCCTGGGTAATACCTAGAGTTTTTGAGATTTAAATTGGATTAGCCAGAAAATCCAGCTCAAACTTGAAGAATTTAAAGCTGTAAATCATGGCGAATTATTGATCGGAATGTCGTGCAAGGCTTAGTGAGAATTGTAAGTCTGAGTTGACCTTGTTTGCATTTACTTCAGTTTAGATAAATTTGATAATTTTATGGAGTAGACTACTCGTGACCCGTTGGATCAAATAAAATTTATCAAAAGCAAACCGTATCCAGAAATATACCCCATGCAGTTGAGTCGGTATCCACAAAACAGGATTAAACGAAGAGTATAAATTTCGAATATCTCGGATCCGACAGACAAACGTGTGCACGGTTTAAAGCATGCAAGCTAACAAGCAAGGCAACCAGAGTTTTAGTATTATACTAGATAGATAGACAGATTAGACTAGAATTGTCAGCATCACAGGGTGTTGTTTCAAACATACATGTTCGTGCCCTCAATCCTTAATTACGAACAATATACAAAATTTCGAATAGCTCCAAGAGGAAGTTCATGATCATCCCGGACAAAACACATAGGAAATATTAACCTGCATACAATGTTAAAAATCTCTCTTGCAATGCATTATTCTGAACAGAACAACAAATTCAAACATTTTTTGGGGTTTAAAACAATGGTACTAAATTCTAGATGGTGTTTTCTTTGAATGTAACTTGAAATGAGCTGTAGTTTAATTCTTCAATGACGATTTTAGACTTTCTTGTTCATTGACGTCGTGAGTTTGATAATAATTATATTAAAAGCAAAGCATATTCCTCAATTTCTTTGAGTTAGAAGACAATGCTGAAGAATCACGAAATGAAACCTGACTGAAGAAATTTGTTATTTTTTGTATTATAAATTTTCAGGCTTCAATAAATTGTTCTTGAAAAAAAAGGATTTGCTTAATTATAATCATTTGGGGGAAATTACGTTAATCTTTCATTCCCCACCCAGAGCACCCAGCTAGGCTCCTGCGTCATCCCCTTAGTAATTTCGTTTAGCCTCAAGGTTCACAGAACTATGGCTGTTCATGATATCAACAATTGCACCGACCCCTCAAGCTACAACTCTCGTATCACTCACCACCTTTGAAGGTGGAGAAATCTAGATGTAAAATCATGAATCTTTGGAAACCGGTTCTTTGGACAAAAAATTTGTCACATGCTGCTAATATGGTGGAGGACATCCACGAGCACGAACGATGGATGCAATTTATGCGCAGCATAGAATTTACAAGTGTCCTAATGTACATCTGGTTGGTTACTACTCTTCCATCAACTGATCTCGTAGCAAAGTTACAGTAAATGAACGATCTCCTCGACATCTAACTTGTCTTCCTAGGTGCAGGGTCCTGCAGATTTAATATTGGGTTCATGTCTGAGGACTTAGTTGGCCAGTCTAAATGCCTCACAGATCCTGAATGACAGCCATGCCAATTAATGACAGTTCTACCACGATGCACCCGAAAGTTGTCATCTTCCAAAGGAGATCGAAAAACAATTAACTGGAGCTCGAAAAAATAGGTGACTAATTTTGTGTCTGGAGAGCATATTTCAAAGAGATCATTGCCATCATGTCCTCAAAATGAAGAGCAAAAGTCAAAATACAATGTGCGCACTCGACACAAATTCACACACCGAGTCTCATGTGCATGCAGTCAATTACCATTTATCACCGGTGATGATTATTATCCCTCAGTATTTACCGCCGGTGATGATTATTATCACTTAGTCACTACTTTTAAATCAACTCGGGGAACCTAAACTGATGCCTGTCGTTGTTAAGGTTTACAGTACACAGTCGCCACCGACACACACTTTCATGAAATACAGTCGCGAGCTTTGTTGACCTCTAATCAATTTTTGGGCCCATCGCCTACTTATAAATGAAGAGCAGAGAGCTCACCGCTGCAGTCTGATGCAGACATCGGGGATATCTTGAGATTCAGCACAGAGTTAATCGAAGATGAGATTCAGCACAGAGTTAATCGAAGATGAGATTCTGATCATTCATTAAAATCGAGATGTATGATTTAACTTATGTTGAAATTTAAATTGCTGATTGAAATCTAAAATTTGATCGTTGATTGAAAACGAGATTCAATAAAAATTTGATCGAAACAAGATCACAGACTGGGGATAGAAATCGGGATTGCTATTGAGATTTAGATCGCTTATTGATATCGAAATTCGACAACATAAGGGGTTTAAATACCGAATGGGCTGCACAGACCAGAAGTTTTGTTACAAAAATTTAGTTTGTGGTGACAGACAGCATATGTTAGTACATGTACGTGAGCCTCAGTTTGGAGTGTAGAATTGCTTCGAATTCATTATGAGAACACCTATCAAATTGTGATCCACTATTTTATTCACAGAATAAGAATTCTGCGTTGCATCCGTCCGTGACCAATGAGAGGGACGCCGGAATAGCTCATGAAATAGTATATTTGCCAACTTTCATGAAATATTATCTTTGCGAACTTTCATGAAATATTATCTTTGCGAACTTTCATGAAATATTATGTTTGCGAACTTTCATGAAATATTATCTTTGCGAACTTTCATAAAATATTATCTTTGCGAACTTTCATAAAATATTATCTTTGCCAACTTTTATGAAATATTATCCTTGCGAACTTTTATGAAATATTATCTTTGCAAACTTTTCATTTAGAACTTTGATTCGATTTGCACCACTTCTGTATCGCCGCTTGCATGGCCGTTCCAGCGCGTTAGAGCAAAATAAACAAGCAAACATTTTGGTAACCGTTACCGGTAACGCCGGTAACACCAATGAAAATAGAAATACCGGTGACGATCAGGAAGTATTGCCATTCATAGTAATCTTGATAACACTGTTACAGCATTAATTATACTGTAAATAATATTATCGTACTGTGAATGCTCTAGCGCTGGAATACTGTTATTTTGGTAATGATAGTATTAACAATGTTCCTGAAATGGACTTAGTCTAATAATAATGACGTAAGTTGCAATAATGATTGATAAGAACACTTACTAATGACTATGTTTGTCTGATTTGTGTACTAGTTTAACAGATTGCTTCGATTTGTTGCTTATTTTATTTAATTATTTCTGTACCTAACTTTATCAAACCAACTAAAGCCTGAAACTCAATATTAATATCCACAAAAAATTTTTCTTCAACTTTGGTCTACAATAATTGAAGTTGAACAAATAGTTCCTATGTTAAGTTGACATAAGTGAATACAACCTAACCTGATTCAACAAAATTGAATTCAACCGAGCGTCCCCTGTAACATTTTACCGTTGAAAAAATCGTGAATAATAAATAGAAAAACAACGGTCATTGGTCGACTTATAATTTTAGCCTCATGATTTAAGGTACGTAAGTCTGAGGGTGCTAATGCCCACCCGTGAAATTTGGGCAAAACGTTTGATGGAATTCAAATGCGAATACCAAAATCCGTAGACTTATAATTATACTGGTCGTTTTTATTGGGTTTAAAGCACTTAAATATAGGGTTTGAAATCCGTAGACTTAAAATTATTTACGTCTATAGCTAACAAGTGAGGCTGATCGTACTCGAGCTAAGACGTGCGGTCTTCCTGTCCGCTTGGAAGCTTTTAAGATAACATCTTCCGCAACTAGCACCATCAATTTATATATTTTGGAATCTTCATAGTTTACCCGAGAAGCCCGGTTTAACTGATACCCAGTCTGCCCCTCCATTTCAATTGACTTTGTTTTAATTTCCTTGTCATTAATAATCTTCATATAATAATTCCTTAGCATAATGGTTTTCTGTGTTCTGCTCAGGATGTTGCAAATGACCCCTATAGTCTAAATGTTTATTTTCGTTTCTGGTAAAACAATAATTTTGGTCAATAAATACGATAAGTTTGCAAACAGCTGTCCTTGCTCTTGTGTTCATAACAACATACCCCATTTCAACAGAAAAATTTGATCAAAGCAGCATGTGAGCCCTTGACGATATATCATATAAAGTTTTTGTTGATGAACTCTGTTGATCACAGGAAATATGCAGGGTGCTTTACAAAACAGTGTTAGGATATTCAAATATTTATCATTCATTAAGTATTGGTCGGACATACTTGAACTTAGTCTCATCTTAGAGCGTGAAATGTTTATTCGTAACAGTTAAATTGTTTTTAAGTCATAATAACAGTTTAGGAACTATTATGCAAAAAGTAAGATTGTTTTTCTAGCCCATTGCGCGAGGTTTTTTTAAAAGCGTAATCACTAAGTTCATTCGCTTAAATAGAGCTGAATATATCAAAACAGGCAAACAATAAAAAACAGGTATTTTCGAAAGAACACCATTTATTTTCAAGAACAGCACAAATTTCAATTCCAGCCCCTATGACTTCATTTATTTCAACTAATGGCCACCGCTACTCGCGAGCCACTTCTGGCATCGGTCTCTCATTGCTCGCATCGATTTGTGAATCATTTCACGGGTGCCTTTAGGCTCGTTAACGCTGTAGATGATACTCTGTCGTAAATCTTGCAAGTCAATTGGAGGTGTTTCATAAACTTTACTATTCAACTAACCCTAGAGAGAACGCGTCATTGGAGCTGGGCTTAGGGTAAAATGGCCACCTCGAAATCCCGACCTGAACACGTTTTTTGAGAAACTCCTCGTAAAATATGCAAAATAATTCTCAGTTGCAGCTTCCGTATATCACTCAAATATCAGTCATCCAATATTTCATTCACATATTTCACCAAATATTTCTCTTACACAGTTCACCCAAAATATCCCTCTCATAATTCACCCAATATTTCCCTTACATTGTTCACCCAATGTATCCTTTACATAACTCACCAAATATTTTTAAAAAATATAATATTTTTAATTTTTTTTTAAAAATATAACCAAAAATATAAAAATATAACAATATTTCCTTAACACAACACGCTCAATATTTTACAAATTCTAAACTGGCAATATTTTCTAAGCACTACTCACCCCACATTTCCTAAACTTATCTCCCCCAATATTTACTAAAGATATTTTATCTACTATTTTCGAAATACAAATTACCAAATTTTCCGAAATTCATTTTTTCCAATATTTTTCAAACACATCTCATCAGTATTTCTGAAACACATCTCGGCCAATATTTTCCGAACACATATCGTCAATATTTCCCAACCACATCTTGCCTTGTATTTCTCAAACACATTTCGCCCAATTTTTTTCAAACACTACTTGCCCAACATTCCTAAGCACTACTCGCCCAACATTCCCAAACATAACTTGGCCAACACTCCTGAACACAACTTGCCCAACATTTTCAAACATAACTTGCCCAACATTCCCATACACAACTTGCCCAACATTTTCAAACACAACTCACCCAAGATTCCCAAACACAACTTGCCCAACATTTTCAAACATAACTTGCCCAACATTCCCAAACACAACTTGTCCAACATTCCCAGACACAACTTACCTAACATTCACAAACACAACTTGCCCAACATTCCCAAACACAACTCACTCTAGATTCCCGAACACAACTCACTCTAGATTCCCGAACACAACTTGCCCAACAGTGCCGAACACGACTGGCTTAATATTTGCCTAGTATAACACACCCAATACTTCCCATACAGAATTCCGGAATATTTCTGAAATATTGCGTAACAGAACAGTATAGAAATATAAAAGGCTCGTTTGTTTAGCAAAGCCATTTTCTGACTCTCCTATCTAAATATTCCAACAAAACAATCACTGAAAAATTATTGAAAATGGTCAAACAACTGTATACCACTCAAGTGTGGAGGTTCTGAAGTAAAAACTAACCAAATTATCAGGTGATCGCTCGTCTCCGACAAGTTATCAAGAAGAAAGGAAGATATGTTGAGTAATTCTTAGATGTTATTAAAGACATTTCTCTTTTATTGGCTACATGCGTTGTTTTTATTGGCCTTCATATAACTGAAAAAATCTAACTTTTATTTTTCCACACTTCGCTGAGCCACCCATACACACTTTCATACATACACACTTTCTCTCTATCATCCCACTTCCCATTTTTCAATAGAAAATTTACCAGCGAATTCAATTTCCTGACATTACACTCTGATTTCATTGAGATCCAAATTGAACCTTTGAAATATTTTACTCATTTTGAACCATTTGTCTACCACGAGTAACTTACACTTTAAACAGTACAATAATTAATTAAATAAACAATTCAGATGTTGAACTATAATTAGGAGAGGCACAGCTTATTGGCCCAAATAAGTCATTAAGATTCTCAGGCAACTTGTGTAGAGAAGTTGAGGGTTTTTAACTTTTAACTTTAACTTAACTTTAACACAGCATTAGGAGAAAAGCTCAAATCCAAGCGTAGTTAAACAAGCGACAATAAATAATTAGTAACAAAATCAAGAGTTGAGGTTAGAAAACTCCGCATAAGGAGGTAATTGAAATTTAAAACTACATACATACATTTTTAAGAGTACCTATTCATGAGTATTGACATGCAAAAACGTGTTTAATTAAATATATTTCCTTAATCTTTGGAAAGAAGGAAGGCTACAAGATTAGTTTTAAACGATTTTTCATGATGGATTTTGATTATATGTTGGGGGAAAAGGAATTTTAAAATTTAATCCTTGTAAGGGGGACGTTATATATGGTGAGAATTAACTGTAGAGAAATTAGGAATCGATAATTTATTTTGTTTCTAGTAACATGCTTTTGATAACAGCATTGAACACCAATTATTTCTTGATGATATGGGTTCCTGAAAATTTTAAATGTTTTAAATATAGAATTTCTATGAGAATACGAATTATGTTTGATAAATTTAAGAGTTCTTCTGCATTTAAAGAAGTCACTGGTGAGCTCATTGAGGTCTAGGTGCGCAATAGCGCTCATGTTTTTGGTAAAATGAACACAGTACGTTTTGTTTGCGTCGGACCCTTACAAGGTTTATATTCCTCATTGAAGAAACAGTTGAAACAGGGTATGAAATATAATACCTAGAGCATCAGTTATTCTCATAATTTTAATTTCATGAAGGGCATCAACCGTTTTCGAAAGTTATTCATGAATGTGCGATGTACTTCTTTGGTCACTGAAATTTAGGTGCTTTCACATATCGTTCCCATGAACTTTGAGCGATCTTTTTCTTCTATTACACCATGCCGTATAGTTGTTTGTGGGTGCTGTATTTTTATATTCGAGAAAATAATGTATTTTGAACTACGTACATAGACACAGATTTTATTCGCTGTGAGCGACATGAAGAAATGTCCGAGTTTCGACTTGATTAATTTTTTCCTTAATATTCTTTGATCAGACTTTGGATGAGAAAGTACCTTCACCACTCAAATGTATAAATTACTCAACATGCTACGTAGGATACAGCAACATGTTCTAAGATAAATAATTTTGGAAAAAAATAAATTACCAATCATTTGTTACAATATTTTGCATCGTCAAAATTATCCAGGATGAAAATTCATTCCCTGAAGTTGACTTCTTGGGCGTACACGCTGCTCGCCGTCATAGGGCTTCATGCTGGCCAGTCAACCGCAAGAGGCCGTGGCTCGGTGCTTCAAAAGACGAAGCTGTCGACCTTCGGCGCAGAATATTCCGTAGCCACGGCCTGTAAGTCTGGGACCTGAAGCTGCCGAAGAGATGTATTCGTTTATTAATGCATCATGGGTACTCTGGAAAATGGTGCAGTGCGCTACAGTAAAACTACCTTGAATCTTGCTTGATTGAGGTAACACGTAGAAAGAGAGACTCAAATTTTTTACTCTTGCGTAAATGTTATCTTAGAAACTGACTTCGAAATGCTTCGTCAGCTCTTAGCTCTGGGTTCCATGGCAACTTGTCTGAATGTTCTTATCTTTGTGTTAATTCATAAGTATTAGTTTCAAGCCTTCTAAATCAATATTTTTTTACTCGGCTTAGATTTTAAAATGAATTGAAATCTATTATCTTCACATTTCACACTTTTTAAACTAGCTCAAAGTCGACAGTCATAAACTTTCTCTAATTCAAATCTACTCAAAGTTTTTGGTTTTGGATATTGCAATGTTATAAATAACTGTTTGTTAGAGTAAAATTTTCCCATTTCCCACCCCATTCCTGCCCAGGCGAGTGCAAGCTACGGTGCAGCGTGCAGGAAGCTTGCCTTGCCGCTTCCTACAAGTCCCCCTCCACCTGCGGGGTCTATAGCGGGGGGTCCAGCGGGGGGTCCAGTGGGGGGCTCATTGGGGAGCTGCAGCTAGACCAGGACGATGAATTCATCACGTGGGTGAAAGATGGTAAGGATTTTCCAGTTAAAATACGGTAACGTCCCTGTTCTGGTGCAGTAAGGATGAATTGAAAGTATTCTGTTAATGTAAAATATGGAAACATTGCCGATATAAAAGCGGTAAGACCCCTGCGAAAATACGACAGAAGTATTCCTACAATTTGATACGTGATAACACCCATCCGAAAACTCCGGAGATGTGTTCTGCCAATCCTAAAAACGGTCACACCACATCCATCAAAAAATGGGAATACTGTTCTCTGAAAAATCCGTAGAAGCAATTCTCGAATTAATAAGTAGCAAAATCTTTTTTTTACTAACGATAGATATATCCTTTCGTTCAAAAATGAGGTAATAACACTCACTTCAAATTGAACGAGAATCAGACTTCCAATACCAAGCTGAAATACTGAATACCTCAAAATTCAGTAGAAGTATTCTTGCCATCCGAAACGGTCGTACAACGTGATTCAAAATGCAAGCACTGTTCGTGTCGATTAATTTTGGCAGCGCACAATGAGGCAGTAACATTCGGTGCATTTGTATTGTAGATACACACGGCTCAGAGCAATGCACAGAGTTCGAATTCTTTATAAAATACATTTAAAAATATATGAAGAATAACGAAGTTAACGCTGTGTTTTCGGATGCAACTATCGAATGGTAAGTTAGAGCAATATATGTAAAACACTGCGATTTTATCAATCTATGGTGAAGAAAAACAGCGAGTAAGAATAGGATGATAGCAGTCTATCCAGCACAAATAGTTTTAGTGTTTTCGAGCTCACCTTCGTTCGAGTTTAAGCATTATTGTACCTGGTAAATCTCTGCGCTTTCCAGCCTAAATGTTTTTCTTATTTCAAAGCGCATAATATTTTATTGGAAAAACAAAGCAATATTTTACTTATGTTTGAAGTAATATAACCCAAATACAATTGGAATCAAATTTGAGACTCGTCGAGAAAATTTTCAGGTATTATCCAGCGAATATATTTACTCAATTTTGTTTCCACAGTGTAGGGGAGTGCACAGAAACTTCAACGAAAAAGAGAAACATGTTCATATTTTCACCAACTTTGTTGCATGACATTAAAAGAATTGCAACTATAGTAGCGAGTTAAAATTCCACCCGAAAAATTATTTTCGACTGTAATTAGTTATTCTCTTCCAGGAGAGACAGCACCCATGACCACCAAGGTTACGACTGAGGCGATAAGTACGATTAGCACTACTGCCCCTCCTACTTCTCCGGTAGCCACTACCGCCGTTATGACTACTCTTCCAGCTGATTTGTTCACCAAATCGGCGGCGTACATCACAGAACCAACTCTGGAATTAATGGAAGAGAAGTGCGCAACGACAGGTAGAGTGCCGGGTTCCATCTTAACGGCGCAGGAGTACGCATGGATCAAGGCTAATTTGGATGCATCGACACGTGAGTGATACTTCACGTATACAGTGCTAGCTAGAGTGCTAGCCAGAGTGCTGGCCAGAGTGCTAGCTAGAGTGCTAGCCAGAGTGCTGGCCAGAGTGTTAGCTAGAGTGCTGGCCAGAGTGCTAGCCAGAGTGCTGGCCAGAGTGCTAGCTAGAGTGCTAGCCAGAGGGCTAGCCAGAGTGCTAGCCAGGTGCTAGCCAGAGTGCTAGCCAGAGTGCTAGCCAGAGTGATAACCAGAGTAATAGCTAGTATGATAACCAGAGTGATATCCAGAGTAATAGCTAGTATAATAACCAGTATGATGACCAGAGTGATAGCCAGAGGGCTAGCCAGAGTAATAGCCAGCGTGATAACCAGAGGGATAGCCAGAGTAATAGCTAGTATGATAACCAGAGTGATGACCAAAGTGATAGCTAGAGTGATAGAGTGATATCAAGAGTGACAGGCAATTTTCAGACCGACAACCCGTTATGATGATGATAGCTAGAGTTATGGCCAATTATTTTAGTGATGACCAGCGCAACGTTTACCGACGACTGCGTGATATATGCAAATGCTCGATTGAAGCGAAGTTAGCAAACAAAATGAATGTGTAAGTTTGAAGATATTGACAAGCTACAAGAATATTAAAGTATTGGCTCTCTGAATTCCCCATATGCTTTAATTTGCATTCAATTCGCAGCACACATAAGGATGTGGCACAAGACAAGTAGCAATTAAAGTCATTTACAATATATTCAGTACATTATTCAGTACATTATTCCCTCCAAAAATGTAGCTATGGATAACATTAAAATTGAAAAGTAGTAAATATTTTCTACTAATATATGAGTATACGTTATTGTACAATATTTATACAATTTTTTGGCAACACAATCACAAATTACCTCACCCGAGCACAAATTACTGCACGGCCAACACAAATTACTGCACCACCAGCACAAATACACAAATAGCTCCACCACCAACACAAATACACGAAAACTGCACCACCAACACAAATAACTGCACCACCAACACAAATTACTGCGCCACTAGCACAAATACATAACTTCACCACCAGCACAAAATACTGCGCCCCAGCACAAATAACTGCACCACCACCACAAATAACGTCACCACCAGCACAAATTACTGCACCACCAGCACAAACAACCGCGCCACCAGCACAAATTACTGCACCACCTGAACCAATCGCGGCACATCATGAAGGGAAATAGGCTTCCGAACATTATCGGTAATAGTTCTTAAGATAAAACTTTTTATTCTTTCATTTCACCACCACTTGAGACTCGTAGATAGCAGTAGCACTGCCCTTATATGTGTCATGTGGCGTATGAACTACGAGTGGTAGGGCTCTCCAAGACCTCTCGTTGCGTACCAAGTTCCGTATTTTGTAACTTAGAGTTGAGTTTGTGATTGCTTTGAAGGAAAACCTTCTGACGCCAAAATCTCGTGCTGACTTGAGTAGTCTTAAACCTGCACTTGATTATTCCTCAATAAGAAAAAGTGAATCGTTTCCTACGTTTTGAATATTCCTTTCCAGCACTTTTGACGAGGCTGGTCGTACCGGCGTTTGCTGTTGGAGACTCGTACTTCTGGTACGATGGAACCGAAGTTCTCGCGTCGGACGTTTTCCAGGAGAGCGCAAACTTCATTGACGACCCTAATGGAGTGGGGCCTTACGTCGTAATGGACACCTCTTACAACCTTGTGAAGACAAAACACTGGAGTTGGTATTTCGTTCTCTGCAAGCTAGCGTAGCTTGAATCTAGTATTTCCTTTTCTGAAATCTTGCAACAATGGGATCGCAAATAACGAAATTTGATTTGGAACAAGTAGTTGATTTTGTTCTCTGGCTTAGACCGTTAGCGACTTGATTATTTTGGTGATAAGGTTGTATTCAGCATCGTGTAATACACTAGCCACAGCCATACCGATATGTCTAATAAGGCTGCATTGAGCTTTGAATTAAAAATCACGAGTATCATCATAAAACTGGTTAATTTGGTCATCTGCTGTGTTAGAGGATTAACATTGATGCAGATATTGATTTTATTTAACAGATTAGTAAGACAAAATAAAAAGGATTTTGCGTCATACGGCAGAACGCAAGCATACCCTTGTACATCAGGATTGGTCCTCAGTTCTGAAACGGGAATAGTTTGCTCTGAGTTAATTTAATTAAATTGTATCCCTTCTGATGGATATCACTTTCCAACACCCAGTACCCAGAAGCCTTCGATGCGCCCACTCAACTCGCGTTATAATAATGCGCTTTTAATGATATTTTTTACTCTCTCTGTCATGAACTGTAGACAAAGAAGCCTAGATTCACCAGGTTTCAGTAATCCAGGAATTCATCAAATGCTCGTACCATCAAAAATATACCACGCCTTCAAGGAATAAATACGCAAAAGCTCATCATGCCTAAGTACAAGAAATAATTAGTTTATTTCAAAATCGATGGCTTGAGAAAGCCGAACGTAAACATGTGCAGCACGTGGAGGTATAAGGATAGTGAATGTAGAACGATGGGAGATTGTTTTCGCTGTTCCATAGCAGACTCCTTATTTTGAAGGCAAACGATTGAAGTAAATTTTGCAAACATGGTTTTACTTCTCTGATATCCACATCTTATTATCTCATATCATGCCATACAATATTTATGGTAAGGATATGCATACATATATGGGTGCTCAAAATTTTGAATTTGGCCCTCTTTACGGAAAACCTTACGTTGTTATCCCCGCATACAACGCTAGAATGATTCCCTCAGGCTACTGTTCCATCTTCCTATTGACTTTTTACAACATACTCTTTTTGGACCTCATGATACGAATGTTTTTCGTGCTATTTGCACCCGATTGATATCGTTCTATAAAGAAAACGGCTGTAGAGTGGCTGCTTCATGGAACCGATCTAGTGTTCTTTGCGGAGGACGACTGTAGAGCGGCTGTTTGCCGGAACCGATCTAGCTGTTTATGCAAGGGATGACTGTAGAGCGGCTGTTTTCTGGTACAGATCTAGCCCTCTTTGCGGGGCACGACTGTAGAGCGGTTGCTTGCTGGAACCGATCCAGCGCTCTATGTGGGAGACGACGGTACGTTGATCAGTCGGACATCGTTGGCCTGCAGCTGTACATGTACAGGTGTCGGTTGTATCTCACAGAGCACAGCCGGGCAAACCAAAAACGAGAAATTTGTAAGCCATAAATCGTATGAGGTGTTTTTATTGAAGTTTTTACGTGGGTAAAATATATCGCACGTCTCGATCGACCAGTCGTAAAGACTCACCAAAATGTTCTGTGTTTTAGTATCCTGTTTAATCTATGCTTGCGAGCGATTGCTATGTCCTTACGCAATGATAAGGAACTCTCCTGGCCGTTATTTAAAAATTAATGCACAAAAAGGTTGTAAAGAAAATATCTTTTAGTCGCGTGTGATGGAACGAAACAATTGCTTTCGTAATGGAGCGTTGTTCCTATGATCCCCGAAAAAATTAGGGTACGACATTAACTGCGATTTGAAACATTGTATAGATAGAAAGCTAAGCAATTTTAATCTCATACACTCGTCGTTCGATCTCGCATCTGTCACAGCGGATATAAATTTCTTTAAAGCAATTTCTGGCTCCCACGCACCAACCGTATGTGTAATGTTAGTAATTTGGGTGATATTATAAAGAAAAGCTCACGCATTAAATAAGATTTTTACCTATTGTCTTGATCTAGCAAATCAAACCCCAAATTTATAAAAAACCTCTTCAACATAGAAAGCCGATAATTAATCATTTCATGATTCATTATCGTGATCGACTTTACCTGTTGCTAAACTGTAGCTGCATGCTTTGGTTGCGGACCATATAGACATGTACTTGCTGCTGCAAGTATTCTAGATACTTGAAGTTCTACCAATTGTGCCCCGATGACAACAGTGAACAAGTAAGAGAGATTCTGGTCGAGGATACCACTCTATCAGACCACAAGCTATTCCTCGTCACTGCAGACCTCGGACATGCACACCTCGGATCTCAAGGCTCTCAAGGCCGAAACAAGAGGGGCTTAGCTTCCTAAACTTTATGAGCCGCTAACCAACTAGGACAGCATAGTCGACGACCTCATCGGGATAAACTGGGAAGAGCGACTATCAGATCGAACGACTCAAGAAGTCTACGAGGATCTGCAGAGGTTCCTTCTTGAGACGTGCAGTGAACACGCACCTACGAAGAGGGAAAGGAAAATGAAAATAGTGCGCCGAGACTGCCGGACTGCTACATATGAGGAAGAAAAGGCGGCTACTCAAGTTGCTGTCAGAAACAAAACGCCCCGAGACTCGACGTCGAATATCAGGTCGCGTTGCCGAATTGGAAAGGCAGTTGACGGAATCACACGAGGCGGAGACCATAAA
>VOMN01022611.1:0-10102 GCA_014899125.1 Orchestia grillus | reverse complement strand
AGAAAGAGAATGCAACTGTGTGTTGAAGGAAACGGAGGCCACACCGAAGGGAACTAAAAATCAAAGTACAATTTGCAGTATTTCATTTAGTTATGGAAGGTAATTACAAATGAAGAGTTGAAAGTAATTTACCATTCAAGAAATTAGTATTCAAACTAACTTGCGCAAACAGGTTGTCGGTGTTAGTTTTTAAAAATAATCCTGAAAAAATACGTTCGAATCTATTTTCCTTAAATTTCCCCACATAACTTTAAAATATTGATGAACAATGTGCAATTTTCTAAATTTTTATAACTGCAATACCTTTTAAGTTATAGTTATTTGAAATTGGGTTAAATTTTTTTAGACACCCTGTATATTAATTCGCTTGTACCTACGTGTTTCGGCTTTTCCATTATCTAAACAAAATCGCAATACATGAAATCAGCAATAAATTTGGCTTCACGTTCGTTTCCAGAATACGGCTGAGGACTACAGCCCGTGCAAAATTCTTGCACATGGACCTTTTTGGCTAAAATTCATATTACTCAATTTTGAGCAACAAAATTCGACAGAGATGTTGTCAACACTGACATTCGCACATGTACAACTTTTGAATGAATTCTGCTGGCTCGTAAATAAACTAAAGCAAAGTCATTGTGTGAGGACCGTGCCACGCTTTTGTGCCTCGCAAGTTTGCAGTAAAAATGAGTCGCCGTAAGTGACCAGGAAAAGGCGGAGATTGTGTTTAAATAGGNACTGTGATGACAGTACTCTAAAGAGCGAGACTGTAAGTGACCAGAAAAAGGCGGAGATTGTGTTTGAATAGGTTGATGGTAAATGGGTGAGAGATATAGCTGCTACTTTGGACTGTGACGACAGTACTCTAAATAGCGAGACTGTTGTTGCCGTGTGCACCATATCTTGGACAATTTACTCAGGAATACTTACCAATACTCTGCAATCTAACCTGAGTAAATTAAGGAATAAACGGTTAAAAGAAGTAAAATATCAGGTTGTTTATAAATTTCAGTGTAAAATTTATATTTACATATGCTACATTGGCGAAACTGAGCGCGCTGTAAAATACCGCAGGAACGAGCATCTGGACGGTATCAGTAAGCAAGAATTATCTCAGGTATACCAGCATTACAGACGTTTTGGACATTCATTTTATTTCGACAACGTAGGCATTTTGTGAAGTGTTGAAGTTAATATTCAAAGAAAATGGTAGAAGCTTTTTACAGCATCTGTGAATCAAATAATTGTAATCGGCTTAAGGATGTACTAGTTGTTTTCTGTTACTTACTCACCAACGATGATCGTTTATACTTCATTTTGACGAAACTCCAGAGTATTTTTTGTTCGTTTTTATTGCAGTAGTTCTATGCCGTAGTGTAGATACCGATTACTATGTAGTGCAGGTCTCGCTCAAAATACAGTACATTGCCCTTGACGACGGTTGGAGCTTATTCAACCGAAAGCTTGGCCAATAATAAAATGGATTTTGCTGAATTCCCTTAATGAAAATGTTCGAAAATATACTCCCAAGATGTCCTGTGTTCCAAATCAACGTGAATTTAATTGATTAAACAATGGCGTTTTTATCTAACTTGCACCCCTTCTAATGGAAGATTTAAAAAAATTATACTTCAGGATGCTACAAACAGTCTTTCGACACATCTGTCGTAATTTTCAAGATTTTGTTCCCTTGGAACAAACAAGTTATCTCCGGTATTAAAATAAAAGCCGCCGTGTATTTATGTATGGATAATTTTTTTTGTCTGCACAATTTTTGACAAGCAATCATAGAGATCATTACTGCGAACAGCGCTGATATGCGGCAGTGTCATACATAGGACACTGAATATCGTATCACAAATTAACATTATCAAGAGGAAGTTAAGTTTCTTATTTAACAGATTAATTATATTAATAATAAGCTTGTAACCATCTATGTATCTATGTGTGCCACACCCTTCATCAATAAATACAAAGATCATTACGGTATCCATGCTACACCTTGATAATAAGCTTCCATTCTTAAAGATTCTAACCGCGAATTATTCGCGGGTCTTGTCGGCTAGTACGGTATGACAGTACATTAGTTAACGAAGTTCGTTTATGAATAACTGACGTCAAAGCTTATTTAACTCAATACGACATGACAATATTTTGGTTAATATAGTTTGTTTATAAATAGCTGACTTCAGAGAACACGATGAGGAGTAATTTCACTGAGAAAATCCGTCCATATCAAGAATGAACCGCCGTAAGTCTCTTCATTTCGTTCGAGGTTAGTAGACTAGGGCACAATAATCAGAAAACTTGGGAAAATAAACAGAATGTTTCAAAAAAATGTACCCACAGTTTTGAAAGCTCATATATACGGTTTGATTGAGAAATTTCGAATCTGTTTTCGGCGTTTGGTAGAAAACTTGTCGTGCGTAAGAGTTGATACACTTTAATAGAAATATTTAACAAAGCTGTGGTGTGCACCGCGCTTAATAGCACTGGAATAACATCTCTTATCGAGAGGTTTATTTCCGTTGCAGTCAAACCCCAAATCCCCCTATACGATTGCCCATTTTCCAGGCTCAACTTGAAATATTCTACCTCTCTTTTTTATACTTTAATGAGATTTTTTAAGTATGAGTGTAAATACTTAGAACTGGTAATTAAATAATGTGTTATCAAAATCATTCAACTTGCGTCGCGCAAAGCCCTCATCCATCAATGGTAAAGTAACAGAAACAATAGGACATTACAATATTTCGGCATTCAAGAACAAAAATAAAACTAGTGTAAGGAATTCATAAAGTTACATCTGTTATAACTGATGCCAGTATCCTTCAACAGGTCCGAAGTGGCGCTCAGCGCATTTAACTGCATGATCCCTCCTTGCACTCTCGGCTCTTTTAATGAATCCTGAGCACGAACCTCGTCCTCAATTTGTTGACACAGGATTTCCAACAATGGATCTTGCGTTTTGAAGACTTACTTCTTGACTTCGCCCCATAGGTAAAAGTCATATGGGGTAAGATCTAGACTTTTTGGAGGCCATTCAACGTCAAACTCCACTTCAATAACGCGCTTTTGTTTAACATTTGTATATAAATATGCCGGGTCTTACGAACAACAACTTTTGTAATAATATGCCAAAAAAAAGATGCGAAATATTTTGATTTAAACAGGAAATGTGAGTTTTCAAACAAGGGGCTAAATTTTGATTACCCTGTATGATGCTTCAGAAGAATTTGTCCAATTCCACCTCAAAATACAACCTGGGAATTCCGTATTTCACGAAATTCAACTATATGTAAGCATGTCGACAGAATTGTTTGCCACTGGAACAATTCGGAAGTGAGGGAAGATAGACTGTCATCATGACTGGAGCAGCTCCTCCATCCGTGCCGTTGGAAGGAACACTCCGCTGGGTAACACTGTTCCGTGCCCCTAGTGGGCATCACCCTGCTGGGGAGGGACATGAATATTCAGGCCGATGATGGCAACAAAAAGTCGCACCTGCAAGTGTACTGTGGGCAGACGAAAAAGTTTATTCTTAGTAAGGTAAACATGTGCCCAGCACCATGCGATTGCAATAGTAACTCCTGTCGCCAGGTGAAACACGAATGTTCGCACATGTACCTCATTAACCTGGCAACGGTCACTTTCACCATTTGTGGACCTCGTGGTTGTTGCATTCACACGGTCGCTGTCGATTACACATACATACCGTGTGATGGCACCGCCGGCCTCCTGGGCAGTGACCGTTAACAGGTTAACAACGCTACAATTCTCAGAGCCAACGCCATAATTTTCATTGCCAACACCATAATCCCTATTAACAACATAACTCCTATTAGCAACGCTATAACTCTCCTTAACAACATCATAATTCTCATAACCAGTACCATAATTTCTATTAATACCATACACCGGAATTCTCATGAATTATACTAAAATTCTCATGAACACAATAATTCTCATCGACACCATAATCTTCATTCATGACACCACGGGAAAAATTATCGAAAACACTGTAATTCTTAATAATAACGCTATAATTCTCATGAAAGCCATAATTCTCAGTAATGACACCATAATTTTCATCAACACCATAATACTTATTAATAACCGTATAGTTCTAATTAACACCATGACCCTCACCCCCCCACCTGCACGGACAGTTCAGCTCCCCCGGCGAGACAACAGATCTCAGGTGCTGCCCCTAGCGCTCTGGCTCTCCGCTGGAGGTGCTGCAGGGATCGTCCAGGGCCTCATTGGGCGACAGCTGCTGCTGCGGAGGAAGAGCGAATTGTTTCTCCCTTGCAAACGACTTCGCTGAGCTCCTTAAGATACATACACGTAATCCTCAGACATGTATTCTTTTCAAGCTCCATTTGATATGCACTCGAGATTTACAGCTTCAGTTGTTCAAAATACTGCAGGTTTTTTTTTGCGCCAATGCACACGTTTCGAACGCTTGGAGCTCAAGATTTCGAGCACAAATCAATTAATAATTGAAATAATCACGTCATTTGTCAAGGATCGCGTGCGTATCGATTATTCGAAGTAACGAGTTTTTCTGATTTCTTAGAACTTGAGATGAAGAGGAGCTGTTTGTACTTACCGTGATCCTCTCAATTTTGGCGGGTGGAGGTGTGACTAGCCCGTGTGTCTGCTTGTGATGATTCAGTGGAGGTACATTACTTTACTGTTATATTGAAGGTTAGTATAACTAGTGCACTTGGATGGCACTATTCATGGCACGTCAGGCTGAATACCTCGATGGATATCGTACCAGTTTCGGGCACGATTTGATCATCTAAATATTTTGGTGCTTATCCTCACGTCACGCTGAGCCGTCTGCCAATGATTTAAAAATAACGGTGTGACGAATCAACAAGATTTTTGCGTTTAATTGTACGATTGTGTTTTACTGTGTGAAAATTCGATTTGTGACATGCGGTGAACGCGATTGAATTCAAAATTAACGATGTATTCGTGAACGATCTATTTGTGAATAAATGATTTATTTGAGAACGATCTATTTGTGAACGGTTTATTCGTGAATAAACGATCTATTTGTGAATCAATAATCTACTTGAGAATGATTTATTTCTGATCGATCTACTTGAGACAGATCTATTTGAGAACGATCTATTCGTGAACGATCCATTTGTCAATAAACGATCTATTTGTGAACGATATAATTGCGAATGATCTAATTGTGAATGATCTATTTATGAACATCTATTTGTGAGTAAGTGATTTATTTGTGAACGATGTATTTATGAATAAATGATTTATTTGTGAACGATGTATCTGTGAATAAACTATCTATTTGTGAATAAATGAACTATTTGTGAACGAATTATTTCTGAACGAATTATTTGTGAACGATCTATTCTTGAATTAACGATTTATTTGTGAACGATCTATTTGTGACATGCAGTGCATGTGACTGAATTCGTATTAAACGATTTATTTTTCTAATTCCTTTTTTGTTATTACGTGTTCAAAGGTTTCAGTTCTAGATATTGAATCATATTTTTTGTGAAGAGCAAATATACACAGCACATATGATATATACAGCGCTCATACGAATTGTATAGAGCACATATGATCCATAAAAGAGCACATGTGATCTATACAGAGTACATGTGATTTATAAAAAACACATATGATTCGTACAGAGCTAATGTTATCTATACAGAGCACACGTGATCTATACAGAGCACACGTGATCTATACAGAGCACATGTGATCTATACAGAGCACACGCGATCTATACAGAGCACATGTGATCTATACAGAGCACATGTGATCTATACAGAGCACACTCGATCTATACAGAGCACGCGCGATCTATACAGAGCACACACGATCTATACAGAGCACAGGCGATCTATACAGAGCATACGTGATCAATACACTACGGAGGCTACACAACGCTCCTCGCAAGCTCGAATTCCTGCCTAGTGAGAAAATGCGCCGTGGGGCAGATGTAAAATATCAAAGTTTATGAGTGGAGAAACAAAAACAATATTCTAGCCTAGTTAAGAAATATTTTGAACTTACTTATGAAATTTGACACCAGCCAAACTACGAATACTAAGACTGGGTTTCGGGATTTACAAGTAATATCATTTACATTATCGGCTGAATTCAAAACGTTTATTAAAGCAACGATATAGAGCGCGCCAAAGTTATGGCATCAACATTTTATGACTAAGCAAATTGTTTTAGCTCAGGGTTACCTTGGGGACAGAAGAAACTGCACGTATAATTTTTCACTTTTTCACTAAACATCTAACCAGCCAACATTCGTAGAACGCACAAAGAATGTACATTTTGTAATACAGAGTGAAAATATTAAATGAAATATTTCCTTTTGGAAGAATATGGTCTCAAATTCGTAAAAAACATATACGGTGCAGGACAAAAGTATTCAACCAAAATAGTTTCTTATGTTTATATCTAATTGTGACCCATTTTTGGGCAATTACTGCTCGGATACGGTTGTCATGGGGATATATGAGCTCATTTTTCAACGCATATTTTTAGGCCTTCACGATTCATTGAGCTTCTCAGATGAACCTTCTTTAGTGTGCCGAAAGATATTCAATAGGATCGAGGTCCGGGGGTAGGCTTATCCACAGGAGAAATTAATTCTGTTCTTCATTAATCCTTCAGATGCTGATTTTCCCTTATGCTTAGGGTCGTTATCTTGCTGGAACGTCCATTTTCATTTTTGGAGTGTACGCTTCGCACCTGGCATGTGACTATTCTTCAATTTGATGGCACATGGCCCAATCCATCTTCCCATCAATGATACGCAGTGCACCAGTGTCATATGCTATCAAACAATCACAAACCATTACACTGCCTCCCGCCGTGCTTCACAGCTTGGATGGTACTGTGCCTCTCTGTATGCTTTTCTTTGTGTCCTCCACACATGACGAGCGGAGTTATGACCAAACAATTCAATCTTGGTTCCATCAGACCAAATAACAGTATTCTAAAATACATGTAACTTCTTCAAGTGTTCTTTTGCATAGATTAGACCTCTTGCAACGTAGTTTTTGCTAAGCATGGGAGTTTAACGTGGAGTGAAACATTTGGTCTCGTTGCTGTGAAGGTCTGTGCTGACGGTTCTTTCAGTCACTTCTGTCTCGGAGTTTTCTAGATCAGGTCTTGACTTTTCGAGGACCAACATGAGCTTAGTTTTAATCTTCCTCATCAGAAGTCAACGAGACCGAAGATCGGTCTTCCGTGGAGCAACTGATCTTAGTGAGTTAACACTTGAGTCTTACACCGTAATTAGTTATTTAATTTAATTAGGTAAATATTTAAATAATTGTTTAATTAAATTCCTTAAACTTACGACTAATTAAAGCAACGGTAGATTATGACACATAAATCTACCTATGAATTTTTCTCTGTATGATACAGGGGTTGGTCAAAATAATGGAAACACCTAACATTTTGGAATTTTAATCCTAGATCATGTTATAAACAATAAAAACTTGACATACATATTTTAATGCTTTATTGTTTATTGTTAAATTAAAGTTTAATTTGTCTGTGCTTGAAAATACGCACTAAAAATGCAAGATTGAGCGGTACTCGCTATGCAGTAAATATCAAGGGGAAAATTTTATACAATAAATGAGTTTAACACAGCGGTCAGGTGAATGGCACTGACAACTACGAAAGCTCAGGCCGCTGCAGATCACTTACTGTGAGATCATCCTCTGTTTCCTCTGCAATGGACGTCTCCGCCTCCTGCTGCTGCAGCTCAGTTGCCTGCCGATGCTCTGCCTCCTCAGCCGCCTCCTCGGCCTCCAGTTCGGCTCGAGCCTGTAGGAACTCAAATTAGAGTCTCCATGCAAAAAAAATGTGGCGCCGCACCTACATGCAAAGTAAAAGTTAAATATTTAAAAATATCAAAGCTACAATGTTCGAGCGCTGACGAGTTGTGTGCTATAATGATGGCGTTAAATTCGCGCCTGTTCTACAGCAAGTCTTCGCACCCGTTCTACAGCCAGTGTTCTCACCTGTTCTACAGCCAGTGTTCTAACCTGTTCTGTGGCCAATGTTCTCATCTGTTCTGCAGCCAATGTTCTCACGACTTGGCATACTCACACGCGTCTGCCCCAAGCTGGCAATCTGTGGTAGAAGCCACCAGGGCACCAACCCGGAGGACTACTGAGTCAACAGGGAACATTGGCACGAAAGAGGACTCAATTACAAGGACAAATAGTCTCCCTGAGTGAACGACCACTTTTTTATAACTCTGGAAGCAAATAAAATAATGCAGGAGCAGTTTCTTCTACTCCTAAGAGACAGGAAAGAAGTTAATCCGATTTTGAAGGCTCAGGCCTGGATTTGTCATATAAAATGCTATATAAAAACCTGTATACATATATAACATACGGAGCTGTAACGTAGAAGGCTTGAATTCGTATCACAAAAAATATGAAGTAAACATGTTACTTAAAATAGCTCTTCTCGAAAATGAATAAATTGTTTTTGTCGTGGAGACCTATTTGACTCAGAAAGTACTGGACGCTGAGGTGAAAATGAAAGGATTTACCCTGTTTAGAGCAAATAAACTACAGGGCATGAAGAAAGGGGAGTCGCTCTGTTTGTCAGGAGTGAAATAGCGTCCCGTGCAGTCGTCCTGACAGCTGGCTCAAATGGTGTGGTGGAGTACTTAGTATTGTATCTCAATCCCCTGAGACTTGCCCTCGTCTTAATCTACAGGCCCACTACGTGTGAAATGCGGAACTTCGAACCTGTGCTGTGTCGCATTGGGGATAAAATATAGGAGTTGAAAGCACCCCAACCGATCTTCGTTATGTTGGGGGACTTCAATTTTCCCTCAACGTACTGGACTACAAGAGCAATGTACGGGGGCTCCATTGAATTCAGACTATAAGCTACTTCCCTGATCTTCTTTATGGAAAACTTTGCGATGGAAGAACACGTGACAATCCCGACTAGGCTTGAAAACATACTAGACCTGGTTATCACCAACAACAGTGAACTAATAAGAGAGACTTTAGTCGAGGATACCATTCTATCAGACCACAAGCTACTCCTCATCACTGCAGACCACGGACATGCACACCTCCGATCTCAAAGCTGAAACAACAAGTGCCTTAGCTCCTTAAACTTTATGAGTTGCCTAACCAATTGCGACAGCATAACCGAGGAGCTCAACGATATTAACTCGGAACAGCGACGAGCCGACCAAGCGGCTCAAAGAAGTCTTCGAAGACTTACAAAGGATTACTTCTTCAGACGTGCCCTAAACACACACCTTTGAAATGGGGAAAAAAATTGAATTAATGCACTGAGACCAGTGAATTGCAATGATAAAGAGAAGGAGGCTCCTCAAGTCACTGTCAGGAACCGAGACTCGACTTCGAGTTTCAGCTCGTGCTGCCGAACTGGAAAGGCAGTTGACGAAATCACATAGGGCAGAGGCCATAAATGAGGAGGTAAAAGGAGTCCAACTGAATTCGGGTGAGCACGAAATACTTCTACACGTTCGCAAGAAAAGCAGCAAGGACCAAGTCATTGATCGGTCCGTTCCGATTGTAGGGCAACATAATCAGTGACCCAAACACGAAATGCGAGGTTGTGAAGGAACAATATGAGTCTGCTTTTAGCAAACCCACAGACCAAAATCTAGATGCCCTACTAAGGGGCCTTTTACAAAACCAAGAACCTGTCCTGACGAGCGAAGTAATCTTCACCGAAACCGACCTGGTAAATTGCATTGGAAAACTCTCTCCGACATCTGCGGCGGGGCCCGACGGGATATCACCTATCCTGCCGAGAAAATGCAAGGAGCAGCTCAACACATCTCTGGCTATACCATGGAGGCGTTCAATGGAGACAGAAACTATTCCAGAGCAGCTCAGACTCGGTGTAATTTCTCTGATACGTAAATATAGCGAGAAATATGTTCCAAAAAATTATAGGCCAGGTGCCTTAACCTCGCACGTCATAAAATTTTTTGAGAAAATAATTGTGAAGAGTTTGGTGCGGTACTTTGAAAACAGTGGTCTCTCTTCAACGAGCATCAGCATGGTTTTCGAAAAGGGAG
>VOMN01022610.1:0-15563 GCA_014899125.1 Orchestia grillus | reverse complement strand
CCCCATTCAATGAAATTTTATTAGGTTTAGCCATTTTACATTTATAGGAATATTTCATGTACAGATGAATGATAAGTGAGTCTTTTTTTAGGCATTGCGCGAGGACATTCCTAAATGCACTAAAAAGAACAATTATAATTTTTTCTTTTTACTACGTACGATTTTTTCTTTGAAGTCATCTCAAAAAAAATGATGCTTATAAAACGCTTCCACACGACCTTGAAGAATTGCGCTATCGCCTCATTCAAGATGTTAATGATCTTAAGAACAAACCAGAAACTATTAGAAAATCAATGCTGGGAATGAGAGTCCAATGTTTCAAGTGAATCGAAAACAACGCTGGTTATTGGTTATAATGGAAACAGTATGGTCTTGCATTTAAGTAAAAATTAAAAATTTTGATTCAAAAAGTAAAATATCTTCATTTTTTCATTGGGTTATGCTACACATTTACTATTTTTTTTATCCAAAAATATAGATTGTGTTTTAAGAACTTAGCGCAATATAAAAAAATCACTATCACTTATCGTTCATATTTTTCTGACCTATTCCTATAAATGCAGAATGGTTTAACCTGATGAGAGTACATTGAATATTGGTGAAAATGAGACCACACAGAAGTTTCTACGGCCATTTGTTGAAAAAAAGTTACTTGAAAAAAAGGAAACTTTTTTGTGGCTCACCCCGTATTATATAACTAAGTGCATAAAATTCTCCACAAATTTAATACGTTCAATGGTATTCCCATTGCAATAACATAGGAGAAATTACGCACAAATTGTTTTTATAAATTTACTTATTTGTATATTCATGGAGATACCTGGCGTTTTATTGTACAGTGAGACAACTTGAACAACAAGATTATTAACAAGGTATAACAATTTGAATTAGATAACAGGAAGACAATATACTATTTAGACGACACAGAGGACGATAGGCCTCTTGCCTCGGACAACCATTCTGTTCTGTGGTTGTGCACGTACTCAATTCTTTCGGATACAATTTTCTAGGAAGAGGAGACATATTTGAACGTTGCACTGGGGAGGGCTAGATGTTCCAGAATCCCGGCCTCATTCTCTTAGTAACGAGCTCACAATTTCGGGTCACAGAATATTGCATAACATTCTTCTGGAAAATTAGCGCACGGGCAAAATAAGTCAAGAATTTACTAGTTTGTTAGAGAATTGAAATCTTCTAAGGAGGTCATCAAGCGAGGGATCAATAGGAAAAGCAACTTGAATGAACTACTAGAAATTACTTTTCTGACACATTACCCGGCACATATTCCTGGCACATTTCCTGGCACATATTCCTGGCGCTTTTCCTGGCACATATTCCTGGCACATTTCCTGCAAATATTCCTGGCACATATTCCTGGCGCATTTCCTGGCACATATTCCCGGCACATATTCCTACTGCACCACCTACTTCACCGTAGGCACCCCGACGCTCACTGCACCGCGCCGCTTACGTCTAGTCACACCAACGCCTACCTGCGGAAGCTCCTTCACCTCAATGCACTCCACACTTTGCTCATTTTACTTCATAAGAATTTGTGTGTTAGTAGGGGTGCAAGTTTTTTTTTCAAATATTCACTTGAAATTATAAAAATTTATATTTATAAAATTAAAATTGAACTATTGTAAAGATATGTTAAACTATTTTTAATAAAATCCGAACAACTTTAAATCAAAATTGAACTCCTTTAAGGTTTAGCCATTTTACTAAATATTTTAAATATAACTCTGAATGTTTCAAAATAAATTTGAACTATTTAAAATCAAAATTGAACTCCTTTGGATTGGAGTTGATATATCTTAGAAAATACTTCGACCTATGTCAAACTAGACCTAATCTATCTAGAATTGAAATTTACCAGTTTTAAACGAAATTGAAGTAGGTGGAGTTGAGGAAACTCCTGGCGACGGTCATGTGCACGACGCGTGCCCGTAAGAGGGTTGCACGTGGTCTGCACGTGGTCAAGGTCGTCGCCCAGCCGAGGAAATATGCAGGTATGGTATAACTGGACGACGGCTTTTAACTAATGCAGGTTAAAATAATGAGTCGACACGCTGTGACCAAGCCCCTAAAACTGATTTGCAAGATGTAGGGAATAATTTTAATTTATGACTGCACGTTACCTGGCGCTGTGTTCTTGTTCGGCGAGCGCCAGATACGGGGGCCTGCTGCAGCCACTCTTAGTAACAGGCCGTGAACAAGTTCAAGTAAAAGTTATTGCTTCCAAGGGAAAATTCCAAGTGGTTCAGAACATTCAGTGGAAAAGTCCCTTCATTTTCTACATAAATGATATAGATCTTTCATAATGAGCAGAATTCGAACGCTATTTGCGTTATAATTTGACATCAATTCACTAAAACGGAATTTGAGTATTTTCAAGTTCTTTTCTGTTGTTGCTGAAAATGCAGCCAGTTCCAAGTTCAGAAACTGTTTTCAAACTTAAAGAGATTGGTTAACGCGCGTGCCAACGACACATGTTAACAGATTCACCTTCAAATAGATTTACATTGCCTGACTCCAGACGAGATATAGATTAATAATGAATTTCGCACGCAAATGACAGCATGGAAAAACATTACATTTCTTGTACTAGGAAAAGGTAAAAAGCTAAATACGTTTCACTAAGAGCATTCAGTGTCTCCACAGCTCGCTTTCACTGCAACACCTTTGACCGCTGTCTGCCTGTGCTCCCACGGCGACCCATATTCAACCGGGAGGGAGATCTGTGTTCTACATGTTTCAATGGGATATAAAAAATTATGAAAGGACTATAGGGACTCTCACTGATGAGTAATTTGAAAAGAAGTAGTAGCAGTAGTAGTAGTAGTAGTAGTAGTAGTAGTAGTAGTAGAATTAAGGCTAGCATTGCTTTAGTAATTCAGACTATCTCACACTGAAAGAGGTGGAACCATTAAGTATGGAATTAAGGGAGCGTGGGATCCATGCTCAAAGTGTGATCCCACACAAGGTCCCATGTGCATAGAAACATTAAGTTAAAAAGGAAGAAGAAAAGATACAGAATCATCAGTGAAGAAGGCATGAAAATGTTAAAAAGAAAAGTGGTCACGAAAATAGAAGTCCCGAATGCCTAGCTAAAGCTGAGGTAGCCTCACAATGTCCCCCTGGGAAGGCCAGTCTCTATAGCATGAGATAGACAAAGCTAATTAACTTACCCTTACCGCCCCGTCACCGGGATAATTTGTAGAACTACGGTCATTTAGTTAACAAGGAAATGATGGTGCCGGTATTCTGCCAGACGAGCAGCCTGAGTCGGTGTTAACATGTTGGAAAGTCTCGCATTGAAATCTCCTAAAAATTACATAACGAAACTAAGCGTATTTGAAAGTTGCTTCTTATTTGACCGCAGCGTTCCCTTCAGGGGGACAGACGGACACATATACGGCAGCAGCAGCCACACAGTAACGGAAAAGGATCGTAATGAAGCTGCCATAGCAACTACACTGCCTGTACTGGTCGCACTGATCCTTTCATGTGCTTAAATCATTCTGAAAGTTTTCTACGGGGTACCTAAAAGTGAGGAAGATCAAGTGAACCTGGAAATAACATCCCCTGTGTTAAGATGTATGTATAACAATGATGGAAAAACGGATATGTGAAGACAATTAGTGAGTATAAGCAAATAAATTACCTTTCAAAAGCCAGTCCATCTATCAACAAGTAACATTGATGTAGGCTTACGAGCGGTGTATGAATTCAGTTTTTCTCAACCTGGTCACACAACATCTACCTCTTGAACAGCGATCCTCACCCGAGGTCCTGCGAAAAGTTCAGTTCAGCACGACCTAAAGTTCAGGTAAGCTAACGCACTTTTGAATTGTCATTTAATTACAAATACGCAGTATTACCAAACAAGCAATGCATTCTTGGCTATTGTGGTACAGACATATCTGACCTAGTGTGTCGCAACGCACATGGTAAGCAAATGTAAAATGGTTGAGAAACGCTGATCCAGATGGTCAATTGGTTCTGTAGACACCTGAACAAAGGACTTCCAGATAATAAAGGTTCACGCGGGATTTTCAAGCCACATTTCCCAAGAGATTATGTGTCAATTGAGCTTTGGAAGCTGAATAAAAAAGTCAGTTTCGAACTGTGAAGTTGGTCGCAGCAAAGGATAACGCTGATTACTACACTATCGCTTAATCCTTAATATTTTCCAAGAGACTGACTTATTTAATGCCTACTGAACTTACCTTCCGTTAACAATTTAATACTTTCATTTCAAAATTACTTTTCACTCGTTAACATATAGTTTCTCCAATAATTGTCAGTAAAAAAACCTCTATTTTTAAAAATTTCCTTCAAACTTGTAATAATTCGTGGCATAGATATACGTGTACACCTTACGTGTCTCATGTTCTTTCAAGACTCGCCGATTACGCGCTCTGCGAAAGAATGCTAAAGCTAGGGCAACAAAAAAAGTAAACTCCAGCTGAAACCATGTCATTTATACTGATAATGAACCCTGGACGTCCTCTATTCTCCTCTATGGTATTAGTACTACTGGATCTTTATTGGCACATCAGCATACACTAAAGGTGATCTTTAGATGAAGTTTTCCCTCCAGTTGCTGATCAGGTGTGCCTCCCTTATGCTCTACGAAGGGCGGCGTTGTACGTGACGGTAAAAACACGCATCAGAAGCAGTAATCCTGCCCAAATCCAATCAATACAGAATGATGCCATTGAAGCAACGTCTGGCCACGGACACGCTACACGATTCCAGGACGCTCTTGCAACCTATTGAGTCGACTCCGTTGACCCAGGACTTGCTTCAGCGAGTTACATAAAATCGTTTTATAAGCTAACCAGATCTAGAACTGAAATTTACTTTGATAACTTCGAATTTTCCAAGATGATGCGTTAAGACGATTTCATATTAGCCCATTTTCAAGCCGCAACATCTGTCCTTGCATCTCCAGTCGCTGACTGCAACAAGACCCCGGGCGCTGTAGAGACTTGAGGCAGCTGTGCTCGTCTTCGCACCTCAATGGAACACGGGGTAAAGCGTGTCTAAGTTTAGAATTAAACATGCACACAAAATGAACAATATCAAGTAAGGAAAAGATACAACTACCCATCGCAAACTTACTAAATACTGGGATTTTACTGTGACTACATTTACAATTCACGTTCACTTTATGAGCAAAGTTTATAGCCGTTATTAACATTGAAAACTTTTGTACTTCTGAAGGATAACGATAGTAAACGCACTTGAGAAATTTTTATTTCCACAAAATTTCCACCCGTCCATGTAAACCTATTAGAATAAAAGCGATACAATGAAAGAAAAATTGCTACAGAAATTTACGTTAACTGTGACTGAATGGTAGCACTGATAAACAACACACAATAATAAAGTCCCCTCAGTCTTGATACAGTTTGCAATGCGCATTAGTCACGTCAGAGATCAAGATCGATTTGACGACACAACTGCGAGAGCTGAACTTACGACACGTGTTTATTAACTGAGTCCATTAGCTGGAAAGTAACAACAAAACAACGTTCGCAAGTTACCTGAGGTGTAACTGTGTACGTAGTGCAACTAGATGACTGAATGAAAACTGTATTTATGTACTGTACCCAAACACCCCTCGTGAGCATGCGAGCCTAGTCTCGCTCCAACGACCCACGAACGACATTGAAGTCATTATCGTGAACTCTTCCATCACGACACTGAGACTTCACGATAATCAAAACAACAGAACAAAGCCGCAAATCCCCTGAATTTCCCCGTGTTTTCATTATTCTCAAGTGCTAGACTGGCGTTCAAGTTTAGATCTTGACTTTGGCGAGACCTCGGCTGACTTCCTCCAGCTTGTGGATTTGCCGGATGAAGAAATCGCCGTAGCGCTGCGCCACCTTTGTGTCCGCGATGTGGATCATCTGCTTGTCGATGTAAAAGTCCACCTGAAGCAGCCAGATAAACAGGCGTTACAAAAAACAACACGAAAACATTCTCTAAACTCATCTCTTGAAAGCAACAAATACTGTTGCGCTGTAGGGTAAGCGAGTGAGAGCTGCAAGACTTGAAGTAGAAACTCACGAGGTTCTCTCATACTAAAGCGTTTAACCGAGGGCAGGTGACCCTACACCTAAGCTTGCGTGAAGGCGAGACTCTTCGTCTAAAATTCATAGAAAAAGAAAAATTGAAGGCAAATTACGAGGTGTCAGATTATTATTCTTATATTCCCTGCTCACCACGGCAGCCACCTCAGGCGATCTCAGCAGCACCGCAGCCACCATCAAGAGAAGATGCCCAGCCTAAACCCCGAGTACAGCTCTCTAGGAGAGCAAATAGAATTCAATGTTTGATTTATCAAGTACTGAAAACGGTAATTGTAAAGTATTAGAAATATTCATCGTCTAAGCAAAAGACACAAGTACAAAGATTAGATCGAAATGATGCAGCGCATTGTAAACCAAGGGCGTGACCCCCGCTGGAACGTAGTGAGCTCACCTCTGAGTCGCTCTGGAAGTCGCCGCTGAGGCCTGACGTTCCCTTCGTCCAGACCACATTCATCATCTTATGCTTGAAGCAGAGGAGGGAGTTGCAGAAGTCCTGGTTGCTCATACCAGTGAAGGCGGCCGCCTTCTCCACAGGCATTGTGGTGTACAGCTTCAGATAGGAACGCATCACGCTGATCTGCATCTGCTGCTGCACTTCGTCCAGGAACACCTGGAGAGAACGATCCGTTTTGCACAGCGTGTCGCAAAATGTCTTACTACACCGTGATCCATTAAAAACCATTAATGAAATGGTCAATTTAATGTTGCATTAAAAATCGTAAAACAAAGTTAACGTTGTTCGTCATGACCACTGAAAGTAAATAAAAGATTTAAATCTATATATTAATACGATTCTACCTACGTACCGTTCCGTCACGCTTCGCCACTTTTCAACAGAAATTTCAGATCTCGAGTGAAGTACCCTGTAAACGGGTTGCATGTTTTGCTGTAAAAAGCCAGTCTTCGCCGCACATTTTCAGTTTACCTAAAATAGTTCACACTACTCGCATCATCAAGAAGAAATTGCTTCCAAGACCGGACTACCTCTGCCTGAACCTTTAACCTCTGACCAACACTTGAGAACACCACTTCTCATGGGCTGGTGTATCTAAAATTTATCTAAATTTCGATGAATTATTCATGGGTCCTGCTAGTACATTATGAATATTGGAAGTAAATACGAGATTTGAATAACACTCAATAAAGAATTAAACTGTTAATACGTTTTCTTCGCCACTCGGTACCCAAGACTGCCGGCAGTCAATCGGTTTAGAGCGACTGCGAGAGATCGAGTAGCCACCTCTTATGTAACTTCTATTGCAATATTCAAACATGAAAAGTAAATAATTCCTATTTCCCGCCCAACAGTCAGAGGCAAATTCGGTAATTTGCTAAGTAATCTTATTAGGGTGCCAATATTTGCGTGTTGTTGAGCAAAAATACCTAGCAATAACATAACTTTCTTTACGCGATACTTCAGGAACAGTTCTAGGTCTCGCAGCCCTACACATGCATCGCTAACAATCTAAAATATTTTCTGGTGGTGGTGCACTGACGCATTGTAGCGCCGCTGTACACCCATTGGTCTACGGAAGCATTGGCCCTCAATACCTATAAATTGAAGACTTCCAACACTTCAGCATAAGGATGCATTTACTCCCAACAGCGCAGGAAGGACTGGTGGCAGACGAGAGCACTCAACTGGAGGCATTGCTGGACTCCACGCGCTCACTGAACGCGCTCCGTACCTCATGGGCACTTGTATAGAGAGGACAGCATATTTGGCTAGAAGAACTCTAGCGATATACCTATTGTTCTTCATACGATTTCTGGAAATTTGAATTTTGAGCAGCAACGCAGCGAAAATATCCAGGGTAAAAATCTCCACTATTTTAACGTTTTACTAATTTCTTTACTTCTTTGTCATAAAATTCCTGTCAATTGAAGTCTAAACTTACATTTAATCCTACGTTCGACTCTTGGGGTTTCCAAATACGGAAACTATCGAAAACTCGCAGGAATTAAGAGCCACTCGGTCAAATTGGGCTGACGACACACGTCTCGAGACCACTGAACCTTAAAAACCAGCGAACATTATAGAAAAGTCCCACGCTTGTTTCGGACGGTTGTCACTTCCTTCTACTCTGACACGAATGTATCAAGAGAAGCGAAATGAAAGACCTCCGCAGCACGTTGGGCAGAGCCCGTGTCGCTGAGGGGAGCCTAGCGTCCCGCTGGACCAGACCCAAGAGAGGAAAACGCCGGAGCTGCGCACGCCACACACTGCAGCACGGTACCTTGAGCTGCTGCTGCAGCGGCTCCTTGTGGTAGTCGGCGGGGGCGGCGTCAGAGGAGGGCGGCACCGGCGACAGGAACTTGGGGCACGCGTACGTGAAGCAGTTGCTGAACTCGTTGATGTCGCCGCGCTGCACGATTCCAAATAACCCATCAATGTACGTAGTTGAACGCAATGTATTTGGTTTGTTCTCTTAGAAACTCGATCTTAGCACGTCATTCATTTCTAAGCAGTTATTTGTTTCACAAATGAAATTCCGAAGAAAATAATCCGCTAGTCCCTAAAATAAATGCTCTTTTATCAACGGGAGCGCAAGAGGTCATGGAGATCAAAGAACTCGAATTAAAAAGTAACTGTTCCTATTCCATTTGTTTCAGTTACTAGTTATTCTAGTACAAAAGGTTGGAGGCACGGCCTAATCAATACAACACATACTGGCATTCCCTCCTGATGCCATCATCCTTACTCCGTGCTGCTGTCATCAAGGCTATAGAAAATTGGACGCCATGCATTATTGGATTCGAGTGAAAACACAAAACCAACATCCCGGCCCGGATATACGCCGCACTAAATTAAACTCACGAAGCGTTATTTCCAATGAGATGTAATTTAAACAGTAAAGGCACACACTGAAAGAAGGAGGATCAGGCAAACTTGAAACGGAAATATTATGTGCGTTGTACTTTGTGCCAGTTCTACTCTCGAGCTCCTGAGACCAAATGATACTTCCTTGTCCGGAGGTGTCAGGGTCGATACTCCGGGCTGAGTGCTTCCCTGAGAAAAGGAAGATTAACACGCTAATTCTAAAGAGGCATCACACACGAGTGGCCTGGGATGAGGAGCCCGAACTACTGATAAGGCATCCGAAGTGCAAACTACGCCAAATAATTCATTAAACCAGAACAAGGGATGTTACGAGCTTTTGACGAACAGCAGCACCAAAACCACTCCTTTTAGAACAGGTCAAAAACATCCAATCAGCACACAGGTTTGTTCTCAACTTCGGTGGGAGGAAAATAAATGAGGACACACAAGCGATCAAAAATGACAAAATGGATGATGGGACGCGTGTAAACTAAACCTAGGCCCAAGTCATTACTATTGGAAGTCATTACTTAAGCTAGGCCCAAGTCATTACTATTGGAAGTCATTACTAAACCTAGGCCCGAGCTACTCACAGCCATGCGAGCGACTTTCTCAGCGAGGGCCTTCTCCCTGAGGGTGGACTGGATGGCCTCGTCGATGCGCTGCGGGTGCAGCACGAGGCAGATGGCCAGCAGCGTGTACATCTGCTCCGTCTGAAAGCCCAACACGAGGTCAGCAACCCACTCACTTCTCAGTGTCACTTCTACTTCAACTAAAAGGCTTCCTTCTATGTTCTAACATGTGTTGAACACAACATGTAAGTGGATAATTAAAGTGTAGCGAACGAGTAGATCGGACGAGAAGCGGTGCATTCACAGTCGTATGGCCATTGGATAGCGACCAAGTTTCCAGTGAATTTCCTAGAGCAAGAATACAATGATGGTTCCAACTGCAGGTGACACGTTACGGTAAACTCAGATAACGATATAAATGATGAGATGGCAAACTGGCGAGTGCAGGGAGAACGCTAAACTTACATCAACTTTTGTGTTTTCTATGACAATTAATTACTTAGAAAAAGCCGTGAACACGTCATCAAGTTTTGAATAAGTTTAAGCTAAAACGTGCCGTTATGAATTATGTATACTGATCCTCTGCTCGTCCGTTTTGATAAGATTTGAATAATATCTTACATTCAAACAGGGTCCATCAATATTTATACACGTATATAAAATTAATTCAGTCTCTTCTTAGGGTAAGGAGCAAAAGAAGATAGTGGTAGGACAAAGATGAGTTCAAGATTGGTTTACGGCTACGGTTTTAAGAGATCCCAATGAATAGGGAAGTACTGAACATAGAAAAGAAGGCTTAGAAGGGAAAATGGGGTCCAGACAGAAACATTTGCGGGAGGCCAGGGAGTGAAGAAGAATCAGAAGCCCAAGCCGTTTAATTGAGGATGTAAATAAAATGAAGAGGTCATCAAAAGAGGTGGTGAGCAGACTTTGACACTTGGAATAGGCATCAAATGATCAGGGTGACTGACACGCTGTAACCGTAGCAACCAGGGAGGATAGGGATGAACACAGAACGAACTCAATGAGATGGCGCATGAGCAATAATAATAATGACATAGACAGCAAAGAGCCCCAAGGTCATAATGCGTACTGTGCACCTCCCTTAAACTGACTGCAACAGCAGCAGACAAACCGTGCGGCAGACCTAAGCTTAGAGTGCAGCAAGCTTCAGATGAAGCTGCCACTTTGTGAGCTTCAGTGTCACAGCACATACAGCTCCCTGTACCACAACTAGCTTCCTATGGCATCCGTAATGTAAGTGTCGACGCTAGCCCCTCACACCATGAGATAATGTTCCACGGACCCGACGTTTAGCATCTCTCAGCGTACAGCCCTGAGGTGGGAGGTCACCAGCCCAGGCTCTGAAACGCTCACCTGCTTGTTGATCTGGTCGTTCTGGTAGGTCCTGGACTGGAACATGGTGCGGGTGCGCTGGATATACACGAGGATGTTGGAGAAGGTCCTAATGGCGTCGGCATAGCGCCTCATCATCATGTAGGCGAAGCCCACGTAGTAGTAGGTGGTGATCTGGCACGCCGCCACGCGTGAGTACATCGACTTCTTGTTGAGCTCGATGTTCTCCAGCACCTGCACGCACGGGTCAATGCGAGTCTCATAGCTGCAGCATGTTCACATGCACGCCTCTCACACAGCTAACTCATTACGCTCAGACAGACTCGATTGAATCATATCATTAGGGCTAAATTGAATAAAAAAATTATTTTAGAACTCATAATCTGGTCAAATATTGATCTCCTGTAGGCAGGAAGCAATATCGTATTCCAGGGAAAAAGTCGATACAATCACAACAGTCAATATTGATGCTACCAATCATAAGGTGTCAGAAAGAAACGAAAGAATTTTCGACCGACATCAATTTCGCCAATATGGGATATCCTACACTACAGTCGGCTTCAGCTCACATCGCATACATTTGTTCCTCGAAATGCACTCAATTCCACCCCTACCATCCCCTAGATTAGGTCTAAAACAATGAAATGCACGGGCATTTCATCGCGTTTTTACATCTTTTATTAGAGCCACACGATTTTCATAGTTTATAACCTATATTCAGATAATTCCTCCTAGTATACGAGGAGGAAATTCCTACTAGCATAGGTGCCCACAATCGTTCTGGATTATAAGGCGCTACATGGGCGCGTCTGCTATCTGGCCAGACGTGCAATGGTTGCGCAGTGGTCGCTCGGTCATTACAGAGCGGAGCAGGGCTGCACCCGCGGGGCTGGAGGGGCCGCTCACCTTGAGAGCCTGGTAGTAGTCCCCGAGGAGGGAGTGGAGGCGCAGCAGTCCCACCAGACTGAAGTAGCCCAGCATCTTGTAGAGCGAGTGGCGCCCGAACTCCCCAGCCACCGTGTCCGGGTCCCCGCCGCTCGTGTACACCTGCACACACACCGGTACTTCATACAAGTGCATACATTACTGCTCCAGCTCATTCCGACAGCAGCCAAAGACTGCACTCCTTCAGCGACACTACTCAGACCATCTTCTCTTAACTGCACACATACTTTCTCTTTGTTACCCATGGAACGTGAAAATAGAACACAGCCGGTACATGTGTGGAGCTTGTGTCCGAGGTCATCCATGCACAAAATTTTACGGCCTTCTAACTTACAAATGAAAATAACTTTTACATGCCTCCCAGTGTCCCATAATGAATACTATTCTCTAACAGCTTAGAGAACGCGGCTCTCTAATTATTAACGTAGCCAGCACACAGAACACGACTTTCTAATTATTACCGTGATCAGCTCACAGACCATGACTCTCTAATCATTACCGTGACCAGCTCACACAACATAACTCTCTAATAATTACCGTGGCCAGCTCACACAACATAACTCTAATTATTACCGTGGCCAGCTCACACAACATAACCCTTTAATTATTACCGTGGCCAGCTCACACAACACAACCCTCTAATTATTACCGTGACCAGCTCACACAACATAACCCTCTAATTACTATCGTGACCAGCTCACACAACATAACCCTCTAATTATTACCAGGACCAGCTCACACAACACGAAATGCGCACAACCAGCCTCACCTCAAGCTGCTGGTTGATGTTGCTCTTGTCAATGACGCAGTGCAGGACGTTGAGAACAGAGTGAACATTCCAGATCTTGTTGTTCTCTCTCAGCAGCTCCAGCTCGCTTTCCGCCTTTTTCTGCAGCTTCGACCGGAACTGGGAAAATGCCTGCACAGAGAAGAATTCCATTACCAAAGTCGTTGCTGTGTTAGAACACAGAAGTAACGAGCCACAGCTGCAAATTTGAAATCCACGCGCGCACCATGTGCACAACATGGGGAGCCAAATGGCAGGGAAGAGTCGCACACCAATCGACTGCACCTCACATCTATAGCTCGTCTTCACCGAGAGGCGACATAGGAACATTCTCTCCTCTAATTTGTTAGCGTAAACAGCGTCCAGGATCCGTCTCGTGGGGATCGTTAAAACACCAATTTATTTATTTGCTCACCCAAGGTTTTGTATGCTTGAGTAGCGTGCATTTTTGTATGTTAACAAGACTCCCTTGAAAGCGCTCGGTGCTCAAACATGTAAATGCTTTGATAGATAAATAAACAGTTGATGTTTTCAACTATCCCCACAAGAAACCCTCCAATAATACAGTAGTGAATCATGCCACTTACTCCCCACGGAAGATACAACTTTGTCTCACAAGTCATACGAACAAATGCATAGCAACAAATATCTCTCTCATCTTTTATAGCAAATATTTTTGGCTCATTCAGAACGATTGAAGTACGTCCCCCAGTATCTTCTTTCTGGAGGTCAAACTTGGTTTTTGCACAAACCGGATAAAACGATATTAAATGCACTCACTAGAAGCAGACACTATGGCCCTATGTTTACTGATGAAAAATGTTTACACTATCCACAGAAATTCGGATAAAAATAGCTAGTAAATCAAGGAACAGGACTAAAAGAAAAAGAACTCACTTGGAACTGATAGATGAATTCATCAATAATCTCCCATAACCACTGGTTGGGAAGCTCCAGCTTGATGGGCGTCTCAGCACCTATACAAGAGAAGGGCCATTAGGTCTCAACACGCAAGTAACTGTCGCCACACTTCCTATAAAAGTTGTGACAATTGTTACCAACTTTGCTTTGATCACCACATTCATATAAACGCTCATAAAGATCAATCGACAAATTCCTAAAACTCAAAAAATCATCAAAGTGCACTTAATGCACGACACAAAAATATGAAGCTACAGAAATATTCAACTGCTAAGAAATGAGAGCCACAGATACCAGGTGCAGTCTAACAGCACTCCCGCTGAGGTCCATATTCGGTTCCCCCACTGGGTTCACGCCACAGTGAACCCAATGAGGCCCACACTCGGACAGACTGTAGCCCGTGTCACAGGTGTGGCTTGGATCACCATCACAGGAGCTGGACTCGCTCGATGGCAACGTGCAGCCCTCAGCACTATGCCCACGCGGCAGTGTTCACTTCTAAGCCCATTTAGATCACAACTTTTTTTCCCAGCAGCATCCCCGGGACAGGCTTACTGTATCCTTGCATCCCCTACAAATTTATGGTCTTTTCTAACCGACTAATGAGTCTATAAACGAAACAGGTCTATGGATTTTAGCATTTTCATGCTTATAAGCCCAACTTTCATTTTTCTTCAGTTAACACCTTATTGTTGTTGTTGTTGAATTATGTTAAAGTCACTAAAATTTGGAAACTTTCTTTGGAAACTCTAGGTATTTTTATACTTCTAGAATCTACATTGTCATGTTAGACAAAAAATAAATCACGTTTCAGCAGAATCAAATAAAAGTTATCTCGATTTCCATATTTTTATCCCCTCTCTAATATATAAGCACAATTTGCTTCACAAAAATATTTTCAGCACTATTTTAATAGAAATTGTGAGGTAGATACGAAATAACTTTTGAGACCAATACCTTGCGTACGTATATTCTAATAATTATTCTGAATTATTTCCATTATTAAGAATGAAATTTAGAAAAATTTCATTTACTATCAGCTATATCCCAATGAACTAGAGGACAACTTGAAAAATAAAATAAAATCTACGCGCAACTTCCAGCTTAATGGAAACAATGCTACCCTAATTTTAAAATCAAAAACATCACAAAAATGACCCGGATTCCTTCAAGTAAAATACCTGAATTGCAATGAGAAGCTCCCAACTCACTCAAAATGAAGTTGAAGAACTTGCAGTAATTGAAGTAGGATTCGAACCTATGCTCAAGGGTTGGTCCACCTGGAACCTGGGCATAGATGTGGCGGTAGAAGAGCTCTTGGTAGAGAATGAGGAAGGTTTCATCTTCTCCCTCCTCAATGAGCTTGTTCGAATACAAGTCGTTGAGCTCAGGCCAGCTCTGGTTCATGTAGTACAGCTCCGTCAGCCGCCCAAACCTGCACACAATACACAAAACTCAACAAAAATGGTAGCCGAGTGACGCCATTTCTGAGAGTAATATTTGGCTGGTGTTGATCAAATGGACACCACACTACTTCACAAACATATTTCGACACAGTAGAGAAAGATCCTTTACCTTGACAGGCTTCTATTACACTTGGTTAGACGAAATGGTCTACAAATTTTGAATAGAATAAAATGTGGAATGAGTTTCAGTAACCAGAACATGCAACAACACGAGCTCATAAATTTCTTTGGAAGTGGATACTAAAATAATGACAATATGAACACAGATGGCAAAATTGGCACTTCAACTCCATCAACTGAGATGAAACACTATTCAAATGTTTAACTAAAATCGTGATAAAATTTATGGCTACTATCAGGTTATTACAAAAGTCTTGTCTATTTTCTGAGCTATAACTTAACTGCAAGATTACACCAATTTAACTTATAATTGATATTTTTGTAGCATCTAAATAACTAAAATAATATTCCTTCTTTCAGATTTTGTAATAATTATGATAATAAATAACTATTATTTCCCCAAATGAACGCTCTAAGCAAAGGACACATTAAGGGGACCGTCCCCCCCAAAATGGTCATCAAGGTGCG
>VOMN01022608.1:0-14815 GCA_014899125.1 Orchestia grillus | reverse complement strand
AAGTTTAATTCAGGAGAAATTATGGCGCTGAGCAGCTCCAATGTGCTGGTATTCCCTCCTAAGGAGTGGGACAAAAGCGTCTAAGTGGAAATACCTCAAATGATGCTACCGTGTACCGATTCTGTTCCCTAGAAATTGTAAAAATAATATCATGCAGGAGTTCACGCACTGAAATTTTACTTCTTTATACACCGATAACGTGATTCTAGACAACTTTTGCTTCCTTCTATCGCTTTCACGGTCCTAGTCTTGTCACTACAATCGGGATTTTCCTAACCGCGATCGTCATATTGTAGATCACTATTGTGATCATGTAGCCAGGACACCAGCCTGCAACCACCAAGACCGTGCTCATCTTTGGGCCAAAATGCCGTGTAGGCCGACGTGTTGGGTTTACCAGGACGTGTTGACGTTACTGCAAATACTGACATCAGGTGCCCCTGGGTGGTGACAATTGACCCCCCCNCCCCCAAAAAAAAAAACACAACTCAGTTAACTATGATAATTCACTGAAATAGAGGACGTCCAAGAAGCTTTGCATGATTATATGGGGTTGAAACAAAGATATTATCTGATCTGCACTTGGTAAATAAGAGCCTAGACCTTTTTTTGTAGAATTAGTTGTCAATACAAGTTGAGATTAAAAAAAATTCATCACATCGTATACAGGCTACGAGTAAATTTTTGTCACTACTTATACAATTTTGTTCAAATTTACGACTGAAAAATAAGAAGAGAGAAGAGTGTCTCAAATTCTATTCGAATTCCTAGTCCTAGTTTTAATTTTTTCCATAACACCCAGAAAAACGCAGAACCATCAATTAATTGAGGAAAATTGTAATTTCTTATTGCCGAGAATTTCTAAACCAACTTTCACAGACTTTAAATCCTTTGCAAAATTATTTATAAAACTGTGATAATATTCACTTTAAAACAGCAAGACCTCTATCAAAAAAGCCCTAATTAAAAGAGCAATTTTGCTCGCATAGTGAGCGACTAAAATTATAACGGTACAGTGCGATTTTCATGTCAGCAGGAGATTTTGTGTAAATGAAGGCATGTATTAAGAGTTCTTAGGAATAAAATTCTATGATTACTAGGAAATTTTAATCGGTAGTTAAATGTTTCAGTGAGAATTAGAATAAGCTTTAAATGTTGTAATTTTGTCGCTCCAAAGATCCACAACACTTCTGACAATGGCTTCGCCTCAAGGATCGATTCTCGGCCCACTTCTGGATTCTACTTTTATAAGTGACTTCCCATGAATACCACCGAACACGAAAATCATGTATGCGGATGATGTGCAAGTCGCAATAACGAGTACTCGACGCAACATACTGGAAACTAAAAAAATCACTCTTACAAATAGCTTAAAATCATGGTATGACCAAAATGGCCTCAAACTTAACGCAAGCAAACCGCAATGTATCATTTTAGGCTCATTAGACGCAGTAAAAAGCTACCTAAACTTACTCTGACTCTTGGGAAGGAGGTAATCGAGCCTGTAGATAAAGTCAAAAATCTAGGCGTGTGATTTGACCCAAACATTGCCTTTAAAACCCACGCAGAAAAAACATGATACATAATAAATCGACCCTTAATGTCTTTTCATCGCGTAAAGAATGTGTCAGACGAATAAAACAGATTAGCCATTCAACAGTGTTATCACGTTGTAACTACTGAAGTTTGGTGTGGGAAGATAAGCCTACGTCTCTTCAGGAAGAGTGAAGAGTAATTCACGAATTTCGCTGCCGAGGTCGTTTGTAACGGTAGTTTTAAGAAATGCAATCATACAACCCCTCTCCTAAAGAAACTGAGCTGGATCTCCATGCGGCAAAAATTTCACATTCGTAAAGCGCGATACGTTTTATCCTTCATATCGTCCTTAGAGCAATGCAACAATTGTAAAATTCCTGCCTCCTAACGCGGTAAGCAAAAAGTAAAACATGAGAAATGACGTTTTTCTAAGCTACCGTTCATCTAACATAGGGAGAAATGTTCTGCCAATCTTCCTCTGTACCTAAAAAATCTCCGGTCACTAAACGATTTTAAGAAAAAAGTGTCTTTTCATTTTGAGTTACAGCTATAACACACACGTAAACATATCAGTGTATGTATGTGTGGGTATACATGAATATACGTACATGCTTCCAATTTTAGCTTCGAAATATGCCTTAGCGTCATTCATCCCAGGCTGATTACGTTGTGATCATGAAATGTACTTGTACTCGTACATAGGACCGCTAAGACCGCTGTCTCAGAAAACGCGTTCCGTTTTTTTGTGCATCTAACGTCATGCAAGAGCCAGCGGGTGTGCAACCTTTAAAGATTTGGTGCAATACACCCATATTTCATAATATAAATAACTCATTGTGTTTAAACTTAGTGAAGAATAGGCATCTAACATTCATACGCGCAATCATTTGCGATTCAACACTTTTCTATCCACTATTTCAACAAGCATTAGTACTAAGCCGTGAAAATGCCCAAAACATTTCGTACGAATCATAATTTTTTTATTAGTTGTGTTATTTTGCGTACCTTATGTAACAGAAAATTTTAGTTGCAATAGGGAATTTTTGCACTGTAGTTTTGTTTAAAGATGAATGCATACAAATCATACAATGGTTCTGGGTCAATATTTAACTCTTCGGGCTTAGCATAGAATTTAGAATCACAATCCAAAGTTTCATCGCGACTTCCATCCGTTATTTTAAGGTTGTAGTCTTACTGATCACAATCAGAATTTTCATCGCGACTTCCACATTTTGATTTTAAGGCAGTAATTTTACTGATTGAAAGCCCGATGTACCATGCTCTGTATGTGACTGATTTCGGATTAAACGATTTTTATTTTTTTTCTTCTCTGTGCAGACAAAGATAAGAGATGGAAATATCATTGACATCAGCCGTAAAGTCTAGACACTCTGTCGCGGACTAATTCAACAGTCTGCAAACTCACATAATGAACGAGGATATCTATCACAGTCCAATGCCCTTCAAATCATACCTTGATAAGGAACTAAATTACATTTTTTTCTCTAACCTTAACGTGACGCTTCGGAGTTCTGGTAAATGCGATTTTGTTTTTACATCCTCGGCGATCGTATCATAACGATTATCTTGAGAAGGATTCTTGCTGTCATAGCGGTAATTAACAGCATCTAGAGACTATGTTGTTTCTACAACTGTGCTTTACTGTCACGTAGCCGTATGTACATGATCGCTATCAAATGCTTATCAGGCATACGTGAATTGATCTACTTCACATAGACCCTGACTTGATTAGCATGCTGTCCTCATCTAAAATGCGCTGTCATCTATACCCTGTGCACTAACGTGTTGTTATGAGTTCGTATTTCGAGAGTGTCTTGGTTTTCTATTTAGATTTTATCGAGAGAGAGATTAGGTTGTCGCAAGCACTTCTCCTAAAAGACATCGTTTTGTTAAGTCATCGGTCAAGTACATAGACTCTCGTATCGTGGATACAACTTCGCGACAGGGGAGGGACAAGAGTTCATAACTGATGTAACACCTAAACATCTCGTCAAAGGTTGATGGGATAATATCAACAGAAACGCATTCACCTTTCTAAAATTGTCTCTCTACACAAATGTTATCATAATGTTCATTTGAGCATACATCTTTATAGGGTAACGGTGACCAAGAGCTGCATTTGTTTCTGAAATGACATTTGCACAAATATTTTGAGCTTAGTAATAAAATGAGCCCACCGAAACATTTAGTCTAGTACACATGCAGTTTCCCGCTTGCGAATTGACGTCTTAAGAAAACACGAATAGAACCTCTTTCCTAGAACATAGAGTACGTATACCCTGTTGAAACAAGCGCAGTTAATTTTGCAGAGTTCAGCAGCCAGCAGCGCAGTGGCGCGGTCGTTATGTCCGCTTTAGAATATTACTGATGAAATCGGCCAGCGGCCACTAGCCAAATTCTCGCCTAAGAAATAATCTGAGCAGAACTGCCAGAATAAGTGAGAGAACTACCATCGCTGCAAAGTACTACCTAGAGCCTAAAACAGCACAAATTTTTAATACGTCAAGTATTTTCGTTTTGTTTACATGTTATTGTGTCATCGTAATGCGTAATATAACAGTCTACGATTTTTTAAATGCTAGTGCGTCAGCATTGCA
The DNA here is from genome assembly GCA_014899125.1 of Orchestia grillus. Lineage (NCBI taxonomy): Eukaryota > Metazoa > Arthropoda > Malacostraca > Amphipoda > Talitridae > Orchestia > Orchestia grillus. Next base: position 10,661 of record VOMN01022608.1, on the reverse strand, counting down.
GAAAACACCTGACTTGACAAATACCGAATATGGCTGAGCAACGCAGAACTAATCTCATAGAGCCCACAGAGAGGAATGATAGTCTATAACTAGATCAAGTATTATTTTATACTTCCCTCAATTCTAAAAAATTAACACATTAAGGCCGAGAGAAGACCAAAGCCGATCTCCTCGAACGAACGGGAAGCTCGACGTACGTAGTAGTAGTGGTGGTAGTAAGTGGTGGTGGTGGTGGTGGTAGTGGTAATGATAGCAGCGCTTCAGTAACTCCGACTATCGCGCACCGAAAGAGTAGGGACCATTTAGAATGGACTTAGGAGAACGGGGAATCTATGCACAAGGTGTGTACCCACACAAGATCCCCTGCGCAAAGAAACAGCAAGTTAAGAAGGAAGAGGAAGAAAAGACAAATAAGAAATAGGGAAGAAAGAATGAAAACGGAAAGAAGCAAAGAGGACACGAAAGACAGAATCCCGAAGGCCTATCTAAAGCTGAGGTACCCTAGCAGTACTCCCCTGGGAGCGCTAGTCCCCATAGCATAGGATAGACAAACCTAACTGACCTACTTCTATTGCCTATGGCCTAACCTATGCCCCCTGAGGGGTCAAAGTACGTGAAGACCATCTCAATTGCTCGAAAAAATTACGACTAGCAGTTGGCGAAAAAAATGTCAGAGAAGAGACACGTTCGGAATTAGAAATACATGAGAAATAGAGAGCAAACTACAACTTCAGTAGACGTCTGATTTCAGAACTGTCGACCGATATCAGAAGTTCCGATAAAGTTCTCGAGTCTGGTGCGAGACACCGTCGCACTGGCCGTCAGTGCAGCGCTTATCTGCTCAGGAAGGATGATGAACTTTGTCTATCTCCAGGAATGGGAAGACCGGATAGTTTTGAAAGTGGTTTAGTTAGCGTAAGTTTGCCTATTCCCTTTGTGTAGCAAAATTTTAGTATAACATTAAATTTTGATAAACTAGTATTAACTTTGTACTAAAATAAACGCATTGGTATTGAAGTAGAAATAATTCATTTTTTGCTATAGTATAGCAATGATCTAGAGTAAAGACATACATCAGAACCTATCGCTTTAGCATAGAGGTTAGTGCTGTGGAAGTGTTCGGATTATTACTAAAGAGCCAAGCGTCACAAATAACCAGCATTAGCATTCATTTTTCACAGACTTCCCACTTGTGTGCGCTTCCTGTAAGTGAGGTTCATAACACATTATGTTAAACTTGAGACTTCACAATTTCTCTCCACTTAGTGAAGTGTACACTTTTCACCTGGACTTTATGTACAGAGGAGAAGAACAGCTCATATCTAAAATTCAATATTTGATTACAAGTATACAGGTTTGTAATTTAAACCTACTGTAATGTTTACACTTATACTTAGTAAGAATGGTACGAGTGTTTTGATTATAAATATTATCTTTCATACTCTAATGCCTATGCATTGACCATCACCACACATTCTTCACATGTATTTGCTTTGTAGAAGTCATCTGTAGAAAATTCAACAGACGTGAACTCCAAATTCAAAACTCCCCTGGAAGCACTGCTTCTCAAACGCGCGCAGAAGCACCATTCATTCCAGTTCATATTAATCTGCAAAGTAAAATTCAATCCTTTACAAGAATACGTCAAGCTTATACACGTGTTTATTCTTTGTCCGTGTAAAATATTTTTACGTAATGAAGGAATAAGAGAGGTGAAAATTCTCGTGTCTAGATTTTCGAGTACAATCAGCGAGATATGTTACAGAAGACAGTCCGTATCAGTGATACAGAAAATTACAATACTTCATAAGGAATGTATTGCCATCTCTGAAGTCATGGGGCCGCTAACCTTGGAGAAACTAAAAATTCAGTTATAGCCAAGGCTTATTAAAGTATTCCTACCCAAAATAATCTGATCCTAGCAGAGCATGAGAAGGGACCATTTTGCATGCACGCAGCGTGTTTTCACACAGGTTCCCAAGAGCATACAAGTAGCCGTAGCCCCATGCTGTAAGAAACGACGTTAAATCTCAAGTGATATAATGTAGTTCTCTGTATTAATGATAAGGACCGTCTTATCTGACACAGTTTCACTGGTTAGGAATACTTACCGAAGTGTCTGGATCCGCGAATTTTCTTCTATCTAATTCCTCAAGGGCATATATAAACAACCGCACACCATAAATATGCATAAACTTGGAATATCATTATACAGTATTGACTAATGTTAGACATCTATGCTCTGTGTAGAGGGAGGAAAGTCTCCTTATATGTTATAGGAGATGCATTAATGTCACCCCGCATGATATACAAGATGCAATAAAGTTATCCCGCATATCGTAGGGGATTCAGTAAAGTCACCCCGCATAATATAGGATGCAGTAAGGTCACCCCGCATAATATTGGATGTAGGAAAGTCACCCGCCATGTTATAGGAGATGCAGTTAAGTCATCCCGCATATTATTAGAGATGCGAACTTGCAAGTAATGGATATAAAACCGGGAAACTAGTTTTAATTAAAAGAGTAGCACGTAATCCAGTGAAGTGCAAAGAATATGTAGGAGCCCACGAGGAAGACGTCCGATCGAGCACCCCGACAGACATTAGTTTCAATCCTTTAAGATGCACAAACTTGTATAACTTTAGATTGCCCATAACTCGCTGAACGTCCGTAGCCTGTATATCTTTCAGAGAGACAGATGATTGAACAATTAAATCGAAAAACCTTTAAAACACTTCAGCATGTTGACGCAAGTAGCCCAATGCCTGCACATCGTTTTCTCACATGTGTAATAGGAAAGGAGATGATGAAAAAGAATAAAAGAAGCTTCACTACAAGCTAATGTTCAACAGTCGCCATCGACTGCGTTAATTAATGCGGTAGGCATCTACAGGTTCACCACTGGACACCAGTTAGACCTGGACGAAGGCGCAATTTGATGCCATTTCACTAACCAGGAACAATATTTCATGTGAAATGACATTTGTGGGAAAAGAGGTATTCTACCTGAACTCCCTAAAAGCGTTGAGCTGTGCATTGAACTCACTATCATGAATGAAAACGGATAATCGGATTATTCGTCCTTCTGTGCTAGAAATGAACAGACAACCATTCCAGCGATATGCTTCATAGAAGATTTAATGAGCGCTTATTACGAGATGACGGCACTGCCTCGGAAGAGTTGCTGCAGCACGCGGCATGTGAGGCAGACAGGTTTAGCTTCACTTGCAGCTCGCACATGTGACGCTTCCTGCGAGCCTGCTGTGCATGAGCTGGAAAGTGTGTAACGGTATATGGTTGGCGGTCACCGCCGGTACGTGATAAGTCATCGCTGGCTGTGGGAGTATGTAACGAGAGGTCATTACCACTTGTACAAGGTAGGTGGTCCATTGGTAAACCATATCAAATCATAGCTCATCATATATCAAATATGCCTAGCAAGCTACCACGAACTTCTGTTTCTAATAGGTGGCCACAAAAAAATACCGAGGTACGGTAGCAATGAAGTGATTAGGATTTACTCCCAGTACATACGGAATATTTGAAGGGCACCTGCGATCAAAAATTCCTCATACTTGAATTTTTGACACGCTTTCGTCAACCAGAGAAACTTGTCTCAGCCACGATGCCTGTGTCTCGATAGAGTGACGCAGCACATATGAATGGGAACCAACATAACACGCTTCGGTTCACAGGCGGTTCCAGGCTTCCAGAACCGTGGAAGGATCAGTGCTGGCTGAACTGTGGCAGGTGGAGAGCTGGTGGGAAGACGTCGCGAAGAGCTTTTCCCAGAATGAAGTGAAAATAATAAATAAGCTCTGGTTCACTTTGGCAAGGAAAATAAACCAGAAACTTTTGAAATTTGCGTTATTTCACGATTGAATTGAATTGTGAAACGCCAGCATATTATTACAATCGATTATTGAGTACGGAAATGAGATTCTAAGCCGATAATTCGATTTTGAGTTGATGCTGATCACTATACAGTAGGAGTACAAAACATGCTTGGAACTTTCTCCTGATGTAAGGGAGTGAACAAAAAATAAACTAAATTTCTCTAAGAAAAAATGGGTGTGAGAAATATGGGTGCGAGCAATGAGCAAATTTCTCTAAGAAGAAATGGGTGTGAGCAGTACCTAAAAGTTGAAATGTGCATCTGAAGTATATTCCTGCCAATTGGTGGAAACGTTGGGGTTGTTTCTTTAAGGTTTCTTATTGAAAATTTGAGATATTGAACTAAACTTCCTTTATTTTCACTAGAATATACCTTCGGTACCGTCAAGATAGTATTTCACCCATTCATTATTTCACGGCATTATATTACCAAGGAGAGAATTAAGTATCCGTTTTCGTGCTGAGCTAGTATGCAAAATATTTCATGAAAAATTGCACATCCTACCGGCATACTATAAAAACCGTAAAAATCCTTAATTTTTAATTATTTAAAGCCTTTCAACGTATGCAAAAATGGTGACATTTATATAAAAAAATTGTGACTCGACGGAAGTATTTTATCTCCCGCAAATAATTTTTTCAGTTGAATTAATCTCATGAAAACGATGAGAATTATGAAAAACATTTGAATTCAACATGCCTAAAAGCGGACATCTTCGTAGAAAAAATGTGAAGCAGTACACTCTATGCATGTTTTGCCTGTTTGTTTTGATGGCTTTTTTCAACAAACTATCTGTTAATTTTTCCACGAATTTCTGGAGAAAACGCATTACACCTGAAAAAAATACCGAACAAGACAATGAAAATTACTTCGGAGAACTTCACGAGGTCATCAACAAAAACAATAGTTGTCAAGAAAATACTACGTTCCTCGTTGCCGTAATGTCAAGTCCAATCGATTTCTTGAGACGAAAAATAATTCGTCGAACATGGGGAGCTCCGTCGGAGATTGCAGCTGTGCAAGCGAGTCTTTTATTCTTCGTGGGAAGAAGTACGTCCAAGAAAGTTGAATCCCGGATAGAAGCAGAGGCAGCTACTCACAACGATATCATCCAGTTAGGTTTTGTCGACGATTACGACTACCTGTCTATGAAAACCATACACATGATGAGGTGGTTCATTCGATATTGCGGACGCGCTCAGTGGTTCGTGAAAACTGACGTGGATGCATTTTGGAATATTTACCTTCTGAAGTTGGTTCTTTCAGGCCAAAATCAGCAAAAAATTATTGATGAGTACGAACAATTTTGGATGGAAATGAACGGCAAGAGAAATATCAGAGGCGTCAGTGAATCAAACGCATTAAATTTTACAAAAAGATTCCACAGTCTCAGAATGATCAGAATAGGAGAGAAACTAATGGAGAATTTGGAAAAAAGTGAATCCAAGCCAAACAAAACTTCTCAACGCATTCCACAAAACTTTAAATCCACATCGAAATTCAGCCAGAAACCCGCGTACTTGAATTTGATAAGTTCAAACATGAGTTCAGACTTGCATCAGTTTTCGGCATTGAGAGAAGAAAAGCCTGGAATAATTTGCTCGAAGGCGAAAGGATTGGTGGTTTGCCGGAAACCAGAATACGATCGCTGCGAAAAGCGGTATGTCGTAACGAAAGAAGAATATTCTTCAGAATTATACCCTCCTCATTGCCACGGATTTGGGTACGCTTTACAAACTGAAGTTGTTAAGAAAATTCTTCACGAGGACCGGGAAAGAGTGAAAAAAGGAGTGCCAAGATTTAGAATGGAAGACGTTTACATCACGGGAATATTGTTAAATAATACTGCGCCAAAGTTTTTTGACATATCGTAAGTACACATGAATGCAATATTCTAAAGCTTGGGTGAGAAATACCGGTACGAACTTGAGCGATTGATGTGAGAGAGTGCGTTTGATCTTTCATGAAAGCTGAGAAATTTAATTTTTTATTGAGCATATAGCTAGCTATCATTCTTACAACTCACACAGAATATGCGACACAAAACGTAGAGGGAAAATAATGCAGAAAATTTCATTTTCTTCAAGTACACGGTCTCATACACACACCAGACGTGTACGACGCAAGACAAAAAGTAGATAACTAAACAGCGTCCTATGTTTAACATTTAGTCGAGAAACTTTTGTCGGCAGTTACTACTCGAAGACGGTTTTCACACGATGATATTAAGGGTTCGTAAACTTGTGACGTCGACATTCTGATGTTTTTCGAACTAAGATTTAATTATTTTGGTCATGTAAATGCCGCATGGCCTAATAATAACAGGGCAGAGTTTATTAACAATACTTACCTGTAAAGAAGTTCATGGTCAATGACGTAGGAGTATTTATCTAAATATCGCGGCTACTGAGAGGACACTCAACATGACTGTAGTCCAGCTAATCACCAGTCCAAGCTCCTAAATTATCAGTACGCTACAACTTTGCTTGGAGGTTAGAAGCATTCAGTCCTGATCGAATTAATAGATTAATGCAAGTATATACTTTCGCTGTACTTCCCTCTGGCAGAACGAACTAAACTGTGACATTTCTGTCACTCAACTTGCATAGCATCGTTCGACTCATCAAGGGTCTAAATTATGTCTCTAAATTATGCTTAGCTAGAAGCTCTTTTATGTGGCATTACTATGCGTCGTGGCATTACTATGCGAGTCAAAACGGCACTGTTCAAGAGAGAATCAAATTTCATCACCTTATATTATTATTTTAATAACTTTCCCTACAATCCACTTTCAATATATTGTAAGTATAACTAGTGGTATTCGTCCGTGGGCCACAAAAGTAGACATGGGGCCAAAGAATCAAACTACCCACTTCCATTCACGGAACAGAGATCTTCTCAATGGCAGTTCCAAATACTACCAAAATGCCTAAATATCTAGTGACCTTCAAGGCAATTCATAACGTGTGTCAGAAGCTACCTCTTCATATGCTGTTATTGCGTTATTGTGTGAACGTATGTGCTATTTATGAACAAGTTAGAATATTTTTTTGGTTTCGGGGTACAGTGAACACGTCCTTTGCACAGTCACGTTGCAAACAGCGCGTGCTCTTCTGTAATACGCTAGCGTAACATCCTACCCAATACTACTACCCAATTTTCTTGCATTAAATTTAATGATTGTGTTGTTCGACGTTTCAAAATATTTATGAGTGTTAAACAAAACATTTGATGGTATTAAACAGCTCGTATCACAGTCGGCATACGACTTATTCATGACAAGGTGACGTTAAAAGTATAAAAAATCACGACCTACTGAATGTTCATTTCATAGCAAGCAAAAAATCGATACATTCGCCAAGATATCTTCGTTAGGAACATTCCTTCAAATCTCCAATACTTTAACATTTTAATGGTTCTATTTGGAGTATTTTAATGTATGTCCGTAGCGAGTAAATGAAAAATATACATTATCCAACATGAAACTTTCGGGAATTCATCAGTCAGTTAGTCTTCAATTTTCGAGACGCATCTGGTCTCTTTATTCACTGCTCATCGAATGCGATCAAAAAATTTCAAAACCGCTAAGCTATCAAGTGACTGATGTATCCAACCTTTCTTAGCTCGCGCGCACAGTACCCGCCAAATCCTGTATAATACAATCCAAATCTCAAATTTCAAAAAGAACAAAGCGATCCTTACATTTTCTTCCGGAATGAACTAGCAATACCAATTTCTATCATTTAATTGGACTACAGTACATGTATTTTTTTATGACTGAATTGACTTAATTTTGACGATTCATGATGTGTTTAGAGATGACCTAACAATAAATATTCCATTAGTGCTATCAGCGTGTAACGGTCTTATCGGTGTGTTTTTATTGAATACATTTATGCCTTAAAGATATATCCATCTTTTAGTTACCTGTACTATTGAACGTTTACTCCCTTTTTATTCCTCCTTCAGTCCCTGTAATTCAACACAAATTATCGTAATATCGCGACACACCTCAAGCCTGGAGCCTCTCGTTGCAGGAGGGTGACAGCGTCGTCCTCGTCGCTGCGGCCTCCCAGTGTCACGCTCCTCATCCACCGCCCGCAGCTCCAGCTCGGCCCCGGAAGTGCCAAGTTTCTCTGGGAAAAAATGAAGTACTTGCACATGCTAGCTGCGGCCTCCAGGTCGTAGTGTCTACATGGCCTTGATTTTCTAACAGCGGTACTAATGACACTCGCAGTGAAAAGGCTAGCAATAACAAGCGTACGCGGGAACAGTTATACAGTAATTATACTAATATTCATCATAGGAGTTTCAATGGAGTTTCTAAGTGCTTTTCAAGAAGCGATTTTTTTGTGCAAACTCAAATAATTCTTGCACAAGTGTTTCGTTTCCCACTGTTATATCACTGTTTCACTATTAACAATGTATCTCTATGCAATAATTTTTCAGTAATGGCATGGTCTAACTGCATAAGAGTACCATGTTATTTCTCCACAATCTCACATTTATTCAGCCACTACGTCATTCTTTACCAACCACGGCATATTTTCAAAATACGTACATTTCAATTTGGCCTCTAGCTTGTCATGGTAAAATACGTCAGCATTTTCTCTATTCATCATAAAAAAGCAATACATTATTTCGGGCCAAAATTGAGAGCAAGTTTCCACAATTAAACCTGCAAAGCGATGCTATCTTTACTACGCAGATTGATGAGCATATCAGCGCGGGTTCGTTTTTTATCTCGTGGACGCGCTTTCACTGATACCCGTGAAGCAATGGCAGGCTCTCCGAGTCTTCGTACTTTTGGTTTTCCAATGACGCATTTACGTAGGATAAAGAAACTTGGGCTCTTCGACTTCATAAATGAATGCGTTATCATTTTCATTTCGTTGTTGATTGTGGAGTAATAACATGTACATATAAGCTTCTCGTGATACATCAAATATTGATGTCACAGAATACATTTTTTTAAACTGAAAGAGGCTCTCACTTCCACTGTTTTTTTCGAAATATACACAAACCGTCCTTTTGTTCAATATATATTTATATATATTAAATGTTTATTTATTGTATTTATATAATAAATATTTGCTGTAGCACAGTTAAATACATTTTCACAGCGAATTGAAATATTAAAATAGTCAGCCTGGAACTCTGTTTCCCAAGACTGCAAGGGCACATATTACTAGCACTGAACATTGATTTCTTCGATATCTTCATCAAATCTTACGAAAAACTGACACGCTACAGAGCATTATGGTCCACATGAGTATCTCAAGCAGCCATGAAGAAATATTGCATACGTTTACAAGTTATACAGGCCACGGTACATTTTCGAGTAACATCCGCCAAGTTTGCGTCATTTTTGAGGTACTCCGGTTTTTCTCTCGAGTCCTGATGCAGTATGTGTACATAGTACCAGGATTTCAGATTATTCATTCGACACACAGAGCGCTTGGGCTGCAGGTATCTTGCAGTCTCACTCAATTGCTTGAGGTTCACTAGATATCTCAGTACGTAACCTTTGTCGCCCAAATGTTATTTTTTTGCGGTAAACTAATATTTATCTTTGATGTTGACGTATCGGAATGTTTAAATGAAAAAAAATAGGTTAACTGTCACTTGTTCCACGCGTCACCGACGTTGCTCGATGCTGAAATTTGATCCCATAAAATTGACTCATTTGTGCCGGATTTACTCTCTAAATACCTACTAAATAGACTTGTAGTATGGTCAATACTAATATGTTAACACTTTTTTCCCACGGATTTATTTCAACGCATTTTTCTTAGAAAATGCGCAGATTTTTGTTGAGGGCAACACGTTTTATTCCGAGTTACAGTTGGTTTCGAAATGGTTCATAATATCCCAATTCATGATTAGAAACACGTCAATGCGTCGTTTAAACTGTGTAATTTGTAATACAAAATATTCATGATGGCATTAAACACCGAATTGTCATTGTACCATGCACTTCATTAAAAAATTCAAATTTCATGGAATACCTTTTGATATTTACTTGTCCTGTTTAATATAGATAAAGTTATTTTATTCGAGTATAAAGAACAGCATTCGTTGGTATACACATTGCTTCTATATGTTGCAACAATTGATATATAATTCAAATTACTCGGTATTTAGATGGCAGTAACGTGCATAAGTGGACAGGATATACCGCACGTTCATCTGGCTTTGCTTATTGCAAGATGTTAATTTTGTTAATTTCCCCGAGCCTAGTGCAAGTAATTCAACCGATAGATTATGTTTAGGTAAAAATTTTTTAATTTGATGGGGAAATTGATAAAATATCATTTAACAGTAGCTCCGTTTTGCATAAGGCCAGCACTTGAACTTTATGTATGATGTACAATTGCTAGCGAAAACTTGTCTTTAAAGTAAGTCTTGTCGATTCATGTAAATAAAACACAAGTTGGAGTAAAAAAGTTAATGGAATGTCTTTGAATCTAACTTACATATAATCTAGACCATCAATAAAATAAGCGTTCTATATCTGTACCTGGTTCTAGTGTAAAAAGAGAGAAACCGTTCAAAGGATACTATGGCAGGTCAGCTGCAACATGGCCGGCCATATTCTTGGAACAGAAAAAATGAAGTATGAAGAAAATAAGAATGAGGACAAACCAGAAAACTCTTTTCTGGTGCCATTTCCGTGTTGGTTCGCCTCAGGAATGGCCCTGGGAAGCATCAAGTCCTCGAAGGCACTTAAAGATGGACATTATGAGCACATTTATCCTCCCGAA
>VOMN01022605.1:0-12996 GCA_014899125.1 Orchestia grillus | reverse complement strand
TTTAATACGTTGACTCTTCAACGAACATATTAAAATTTAAGTTAAAAGTCAATGTTGACGGAACTGAAAAAAATGTCTTCCTTGACCGGAATTTTAAAATGGTCTCCCTACAGAGGTAATGATAGGATCGTCACTCATCACTTCACTGTGGGTGAAGATATTGATTTTTGAGCTAGAGTACTCGTAATGGCCGTGATGGCATTGCTGACTCTTCAGCTAGGACATATTTGGTACGAGTGATCGTCAGCGTTTGATGATCAAATCTCTTACACCCGCTCCCCACACGCTCCCTACATTTACTCCACACACACCTCAAATGTACTCTACAAGCATCCCACACCCAACATGGTGCCCCCATTCCTGACTTAGGTTAAACTTGACTCAGAAATACTGTATTTTAACAAGTTCTATAGGCAGCAGTCGAGCATGGCAGTATAACTATGTTCCGTTTATTTTTAATTACTTTGATCTGGAGAACCCATCTGTCGTTCACGCTTCTTTCCTACGCAATTCTCCTATATTCCTTTGCAAGAGCAAATTCTGTATTTTGGGGTGCTCTTTAACAGCGATTGATTCTCCAAATTGAAATTGAAATTGATCAGATTGTTCCCTACAGCCTAGGACCTGGTTCTCTTGTTCACAATCCTCCTTTTGTTCTGTTGAATCCTTTCCGCCATTTTTCTCTGTAGAGACTTCGTTAATTTGTGGGCTACGTTCTCTTGAGCCATTCTCCACTTGGCCTACAGTTGCGTATGGGCTTCGAGACGTCAAGTGGCTGGAGTGTTGAGTGCCGTCCCACTCTTGAAGCTGGGTGCCGTATCACTCTNTCCCTCTCTTGAAGCTGGGTGCCGTCCCTCTCTTGAAGCTGGGTGCCGTCCCTCTCTCTTGAAGGAAAGGATATTGTCCTGGGTACCATTGAGGTCCAACGTATTGCAATTCAAAGGGCTAAATATTACTGACAGCTCACGTGAGTGCAGGGGAGACTGTCGAGATTGACCTTTCTTTCCCAAGAGAAGCACTCCGTGGAAGCTAAAAATCAGCTTTACCGCGCGCTCACAAAAGCAATCGAACCAAGACAAACGCACTGCACACTACACCACTGGGCCACAGGCAGTCTTCAGTACAGGCTGGTATACACCATCTTCTTTTGTCCAGGGAGTATACCTGCATGACAGTGTCTGAGATATCACATATATTATGCGCGTATGTTCTCCATACACCCTTCTTTGCAGCTCTCCATACACCCTTACTTGCAGCGTTCTACACACCCTCACAGCGCTTTACACACCCTCACAGCGCTCTACACACCCTCACAGCGCTCTACACACCCTCACAGCGCTCTACACTCCCTCACAGCGCTCTACACACCCTCGCTCTACCTACCGCTCCTTCCCTCTCGCCACCATCAGACGTAGATGTGTTTACACAACTGGCAATACTGCGCTCCTTCCTCGGCTGTGTGTTGTGTGGGGGTTGTGTTGTGTATTGTGTGTTGGAGCTGAGTGTTGTGTTGGGGTTGTGTTGTGTATTGCGTGTTGGAGCTGTGTGTTGTGTTAGGGGTTGTGTTGTGTATTGCGTGTTGGAGTTGGGTGTTGTGTTGGGGTTGTTTGTTATTTGTTGGGACTGTGTGTTGTGTGTCAGGGCTTTTTGTTGTGTGTCAGGGCTTTGTGTTGTGTGCTGAGTTCATGTGTTGTATGTTGGGGCTGTGTGTTGTGAGTCAAGGCTTTGTGTTGTGTGCTGGGTCAATGTGTTGCATGTGTTGTAGTATGTTGGGGCTGTATGTTGTGCTTTGATGGTATATTGTGGTTGCTTGTTGAAGATGTGTATTGCGTTGGGAATGCGTTTCACGAGGAGCTGATGAGTCTCTGAATAGTTTACCTTCGCAGTCCGCTCTGTTACCCTATGAGGTGTTAGGAAAAAAGAGGTACAAAATTTTACACCTATCAGAAAGTGATAAACTAAATAATTCTGCCTCAATAAAACTATGCAAAAAAAAAGTTTTTTGAGATACTAGCTGTTCAATGTTTGGAACGTGGAAATTTGAAAACAAAATTGCTCACAAATAATTTATTTATACATTTAATTTACAGAAATAGTTCAAAGTTTCCTCTACTCACATCGATGTTCTTGTGATATCTTTGACTTAAGACTGCTGTGCACTCAACTCTTCAAAAGTTCTGTAATCTTTGAGCTGCTGCAGCTCCCGCCATGCCTTGGATTACGATGTAAATGGCCTAGCACATCTTCATCAACATCTACACGTCTATACCCTCCAGCATAACTTCAGTTTATTTCAACACTCCCGTTGTCAACTAGCTTTTGGTGCAAACTTAGAAACATTCTATAACCGTGAAACATTCTATGACCGTGAAACATTCTATGACCGTAAAACATTCTATGACCAGTTACGTAATGGTTTGGAGAACGCTTTTGGTATAGCCTGGCTGCCTGTCTGGCGTTACCATTAGCAGCACCACAAGCAAGGTGCATGTCTGCCATTTCTGCGTTTCTTAAGCGGTTCATGCTGCCAGCGCCGCGTCACAATAGAGAATGAGCGGCAACAAATAAATAAGCAAGAAGTTAACTTGCTGCATGATCAAGAATAATGTAGAACTTGCCGGTCTAAACGTTTCCGTAAAATATCTCAAAACCTAAACTTCACAGAGGCAAAAGTATTGAGTGAGCCACTTCCTGGCAGGTATAAAATCTTGTCTCTTTTTTCCTCGACACCCTGTACACACACAACACTATTTCTGCAGCTGTCATTCAAGTGTCGCATTCTGACTCCCATTATCGTAAAAACGATTGGAAATGCTCACCATTCCTGCGAAAGTTTGTGTTTGTAAAACACAGTTTGTGTGGTACTGTGTTGAACAAAGTCGGATTTGAAAGTTTATTGACTCGAGCGCAAAAGCAAAGTTCTAGCGTTGAAGTTGTGACTTCTTTTCCATTTATGCTTCGTTACAAAGGAATGGGGAATTACGGCTTAGGCCCACAAGCCCGGCAATGGGAAGTTTTGTTGCAAAGCGGTATTCAATTGTATATCTGTGTGCTTCGCTGTGTCGGTGCGGCAGTGTCGTTTTACTGATAAAAGCTACAAGAACTGGTCCTGTGCGATGTACTAAGGATACTTTGCATTGTACAGATGTACCTTGACATCGTACAAACGTACCCTGATATCATACATACGTACCCTGATATCATACATACGTACCCTGACATCGTACAAACGTACCCTGATATCGTATATACGTACCCTGATATCATACATACGTACCCTAATGTCGTACAAACGTACCCTGATATCGTATATACGTACCCTGATATCATACATACGTACCCTGACATCGTACAAACGTACCCTGACATCGTACAAACGTACCCTGACATCGTACAAACGTACCCTGATATCGTACATACGTACCCTGATGTCATACATACGTACCCTGATGTCGTACAAACGTACCCTGATGTCGTACAAACGTACCCTGATGTCGTACAAACGTACCCAGACATCGTACAAACGTACCCGGACATCGTACAAACGTACCCGGACATCGTACAAACGTACTCGGACATCGTACAAACGTACCCAAACATCGTACAAAAGTAACCCGATGTTATACGAACGGGCTTTAAGAGAAATGCAAATGTTTTGTTGACGCCGGAAAAGCTCTTCAGTTACTCCGTCCGTAATTGCAATTGGAACCCCTCGTGTTCCTACAGAATCGCAATGAGAATAAATCGCCGAGGCCGTAGCTTTATTTGCCCGTAGTGCAGGCATTTGGCCGGGAACAAACCTGCCTTGGAGTTTCAGGTTACCTGCGTGTCTGGAGAGCATCTTAGTTTGCAAAAATAGAGATTAACCTCGAAATGAGGGACTTAATGGACCGAAGTGGACGAGTTTCTTCTAAAAACCTCGCTTGCTATTAAAATCCGACTAAAAACGTGGTTCGATCGCCGGTCTGCTAACCAGGCAAGTTTTATTCTCCGACTTTTAAGGAGTGAAATGAGCATTCCGTTCTCCTGTGTTGACCTTCGGAGGTTGGCAGGGTGGAGTGTGAAGGAAGTGGTGCTGAGGCTAAGCAGGAGACCTGGAAGGGGAAGATGGGGAAGCCTAAAGTGTCTTCTACGGGGAAAGTTATGGAAAAGTGAGGAGAGTTTATTGAGATCCTGCGTTTCCACTTTCTTTTCTTCGAGACCCACACGTAGCCCACTCGAAGACCCACACGTATCCCACTCGAAGACCCACACGTAGCCCACTCGAAGACCCACACGTAGCCCACTCGAAGACCCACACGTAGCCCACTCGAAGACNGGCTCCCACTCGTAGCCCACTTCGGCTCCCACTCGTAGCCCACTTCGGCTCCCACTCGTGGCCCACTTTGGCTCCCACTCGTAGCCCACTTCGGCTACACTCGTAGCCCGCTTTGGCTCCCACTCGTAGCCCGTTTGAAGCGCTTCGAGTGAGCGCGGTGCCGGACGTGCTATGCGACAGGGGCCGGGGGCTGTTGCGTTAACATTTATGCGATAGTGCCGACGTTGCAAGAAAGCACAAATATTATTGGAATAAATTTTGATCTTTGCGGCGGAGTGAGAAACTGACTTTTGCGTCTCCAGGATAAGCAAAAAGAGCTGCTCCGTTCAAACAAAGTCGTAAGGACTTCTACCGAGCGCCCTGGTCCGTCAAAACATTGCATAATTTTTTTTCTTCAGGCTCCTGCGAGTTGAAACCTGGCATCTCTCGCGCACCCGAACGCAATTGGCGCAGTTGGCATTCTCTTGAGCAGCAGCTCCGGTCTAACGATTCGAAATTATCTGGGAGAATTCGGTGCCTGTTATCGCAAGGGGAGTTGAAAACTATTTCAACTACCTCTCTCTATAAAGCTGCACAAAAAATGTTTTTAATTCCATGCTCTGTCCGAATCGACTTCCTGCATGGCGAATGAAGAAAGAAGCCGTAAATGATCAATATTGCACTGAGCTTCCAGTACTTAAATACGCCCGTTTCCGCACGCAATCAGGAGAATACTCGCGGAAATTATCCATTTGTAAAATGACACTTGATCCTAACGTTACAACGTTTACGTGCAAAAAAAATTCCAAGCACAAACGTATCCATCAGTTTCCTCAGCCACGTACCCACACGCCATAACACAAGCCTGCCATCCGACCCCCATATTGCCATAAAACGTGAAGGCTGGTGAGCAGGAAGCGCTATTACGGAGGCCGTAATGGCTGCTCCATTACGGGCAGTTTTCATGATGAGACTCGCCATGGTTTCATGCAGAAGCCTGGCGAAGGAAGCACCACTAATTACCATGCCGTAAGAAACCGGAGCGCTTCATATTGGCTTTGGGGATCTTTTACTTCGCTCATGAAGGCGCAAGTGTTGCTCCGCGGTCTGATGAGATCTGAGCCGTCCTGTAATAGATGGAGGAGAGGGTGAGGCAAGGCGTCCTCACTCGCTTGTTGGATTAATGAAACTGAATTGACTTCAAGAATGAACGGACGTCTTCCTTATTTCCCTAATGCGTAGATAATACGATTTCGCATCCCTAAAAATAAAAAATAAAAAGTTTCGTGCACGCTCCATTCCATTTTGCCTCCACTAGGAAACCAGGAGTGTTGGTGGCTGCTAACAGCGGCCCCATGAAGGAAGAATTTCTCCCCTGGTGTTTGGTTTCTGTCGCGGTCGCTGCCACTTAACGGCTCTGTTTTTCCAGCGCTGTTTTCCTATGCTTAGCCCGAGGAGTATTTAGCCTTGTTTAATTTGTGTCATCAGCCTCTGCCTCAGACAAACATGGGCGTTTTCTTTGAGTGTGTACATTTGCAGTGCCTGGGCGTATGTATTTTTTATGTATTTTGAAAATTTTGAGCTCTCATATATCGAGTATGGAGCAAGGGTAGTTCAAAGAAAATGTATTTTCCAGAATATTTATACACAAAATTCATTCACAACCAGAAAATCAAGCAAAAAATGTGTGGGATAATATTATTTGTTCGAAGATAATGTATTAAATCGTTGTTACTTTACTGCACCATTTGAGTATCTTGGTAAAAACTTTTTATAAAGCTTCCAGAAACTTTCAAAAGCATGTGTTATGTAAACAATCTACGATCGGCACTATCATAGCCTCTATAGATTTTATTAAAGATGGATGCTCAGTAAAAATAATGCAAAGAAATACCCGAAACTATTGGAAAACGAATAGTTGGACTTTGTAATAAAGGATTAACCTACAGATAATTTAATAAATGTAGCATATAGAGTTCTATGCTCAACAGTTTGAGCAATAGTTCAGAAGCATCGAGGGAGGCAAATCTCCAATCTGCCAAGAGTCGGAGCTCCTAGCTAGATCACGGGCCGCTCTCGACGCTCTGTGCTGCGGGAGGTGACGGATGAGGCCATGACAGCTCGATGCCTGCAGGTAGAACTGGGGTTACAAGGAGTTCGTCCGTCGAAAATGGTTACTGGGTGAATTGCATCGAAATGGTCTACATACCTTCGCTCCACCCAGAATTCCTCTTCTTAAAGGAAAACACGCGAAGAACCGTTTAACGTTTGCCAAAGACCATCTTGACAAAGGAATAGAGTTTTGGGAAGGAATGCCCGATAAAAGCGAAATTGAGCTTTTCGGCCGAAACGATGCTCCTCGTGTTTGAAGAATGAGGGCAATTGCCTATGTTCCCAAGAACACCATCCAGCACTGAGGGGGCACCAGCATGGTGCGGGTCTCTTTCACTGTCCGTGGTGAGGGGAACTCCGCATCAATGATGGAAAAATGAATTGTTCCATATACAGGCAGATACTGGAAGAAGCTGCTTCCTAGCACAGGAAAGTTTAAGGCTGGGGCAAGTGGACTCTTCAGCAAGACAGTAATCCCAAACATACGGCGAAATTAAGAGCAGAAAGTTTCGCAAATAAGAAAATTTGTGTCCCAGGGCCTAGCCAATCACCTGGCCTCAATCCTACTGAAAATTTGTGATGAATATTTATAACTGTTGTTCACAAGAGGAGTCCAAAGAACCTTGCTGATTTGAGGATCCTCTGCATGCAAAAATGGAATAAGACACCACAAACGCAGAGTCAAAAGCTTGTTTTTAGTTACAACAGCCGTCTCCTTGCTGTTACTGCAAATAATGATCACGTCATTTAATACGAGACTTGTTATTAGTATTGACAAAAATACTTTTATCCCTTATATTTTTGGTTAGTCGATTTTCTCGTAGTCAAGAAATTTCTTTTTGTTCTGTTTGAATATTGTGGTAAATCTATGTTCTCTGAACTACCTTTACTCTTTATCCCAAACCAGAGCTTGAAATTTCCAAAATACGTCAAAAATAGAACTGTGCAAACACTGATGTTCAATCACTGTGCACTGAACACAAAGGAAAAAATGAATAATAAATTTTTTCAGTTTGAAGAAGCATTAAAATGGAAAAAATTGAAACATTTTCTTTCATGCTGAAATTGGGGTTGCATGGAACAACAAAAATAATTTTCATGGCGGCTTCGAATGATTCGATGTACAGATATTTGATCGTGTGTGCAGAGGCTCTTCGTGTGATGTTCCTAGAGCTTTCCTTCGCTGCCAAATGATGCCAAACGAGGCAGGTGAAGTCCCTAGAGCTTCCCTTCGCTGCCAAATGATGCCAAACGAGGCAGGTGAAGTCCCTAGAGCTTCCCTTCGCTGCCAAATGATGCCAAACGAGGGAGGTGAAATTCCTGGAAGTTCATCGAGATGCCAAATGATGGCAAATGATTTCAAATGATGCCAAGCGAGGCAAATGAAATTCATCATAGAGTTTTAATTAGATGCAAATAACAGGCGACACCCCGGATTACGGATTAGCTGCTCGTTAATTTATTCGTTATTTGGCAGATGCAGCTTCTCAGGTATATTTTTTTTCGAACTTATTCTGTGAAACTATTTTTCCAAGAGCTTAATTGGGAAGAGACACTCACAACGGGCAAATAACTCGATTATCAGTTTTCGGTTGAATTTTATCCTTACGCGAAAATGCATTCTTATGCAAGTGAGAACCCCTAGGCATGAATGGAATTTTAATTTCGGGTGCAACATTTCGGGTTGTCGCGCACTACACGATCTTTTCAACTACTGCAGCAGGGCGAACTTAATTCTGATGTCCTGCTGAGCTACGGAATGTGCGCACTGGCTGCTGCTGGCTAGAAACAGCCTGAGGAGCAACAGCTGCAGCGACTTCACAAGGCGCATCTATCCCTGTAATTCAGGCTAACAGCAGTAGCACCTGCACCTGTTTTCGCCAGAAATTTCGTGTTGCTATCGCTCACGTTTTCGTACATTCTTTGCACGAATATTGACTTATTTTTTGCACGTGTGAGTGAGAACCTTTCAGGTGCGAAGTCTAAAATGAAATTCCTCTGGAAAAGTTGCTGAAATTTTCGATTTACGGCTGGAATAATTTTTCCCCTCAGCGTGAAAGCCCCTCTCCTGACTATCCTTCCAAAACGGAGTGGACTCGTGACCATTTATCCCAACTTAATCCCAGTGTGATGCGGTGCTCTTCCTTTATTAACACCCTCGAGTCATTATTTAATTCATTAGACAGAATTCTGTCGCTCAGTGCAACATCACACCCGATTCCATGCTCACAAAGTGCGTTTCATGAGCTATTAACACATAATTACCTTCATGAGGACGCGCCACCGCATTTCCCGGCCTGAGAACCGTCGCATCTCGCGGGAATGTGCCTGCTAGACCGCACCGCAGACCTCTGCAGTCCCCATTCCCGTTACCTCCGATTTTACGGCCCCTTTTTCAATTTTATTATCAATAAAATCCGGGCTGCTTTCTGCATGCAGTGCTCCAAGAAGCCGCTGCAAAGAAAGTTTCTTTTTCATTAGTCTTTTTCTTGTGGTGTGTTTCGGAGCCTGTCCGCTGTTCTTCGTGTTGCACCTTTTGGAACAGCTTCCTTGTGTTTCTTGTAGCAATTTTCGAAACATCTCCCTATGATTCTTGGAGCGCTTTTTGAAACATCTCCCTATGATTCTTGGAGCGCTTTTTGAAACATTTCCCTATGATTCTTGGAGCGCTTTTTGAAACATCTCCCTATGCTCCTTGGAGCGCTTTTTAAATCATGTTCCCTATGCTCCTTGGAGCGCTTTTTAAATCATGTTCCCTATGCTTCTTGGAGCGCTTTGCATTATTGTTTGAAGATTTATGTTTGTTATTGAAATATGTATGACCCTCACGCTTCTTGGAGTGCGCTTCAACACACATTCCTCACGCATCTTGTTTCTCTTTTAAAACACGCTTCGTTGAATATCTCTTTTTTTGCTTTCTTACTGTCTTTCTGCAGAATTTCCGCTAGAAGCCTCGCCACTCAATCTCTCAGTGGCGGAGACCGCTACCCAAATTGCAACAACGACCCTCCTGTGTCGTGGCTGGTGGGAGAGAAAACTCGGCTACCTGAGAGAGAAAACTTGGGTACCTGAGAGAGAAAAATTGGGTACCTGAGAGAGAAAAATTGGCTACCTGAGAGAGAAAACTTGGCTACCTGAGAGAGAAAAATTGGGTACCTGAGAGAGAAAAATTGGGTACCTGAGAGAGAAAACTTGGGTACCTGAGAGAGAAAACTTGGCTACCTGAGAGAGAAAACTGGGCTACATGAGAGAGGAAACTGGGCTACATGAGAGAGGAAACTGGGCCACATGAGAGAGAAAACTGGGCCACATGAGAGAGGAAACTGGGCCACATGAGAGAGGAAACTGGGCCACATGAGAGAGGAAACTGGGCCACATGAGAGAGAAAACTGGGCCACATGAGAGAGAAAACTGGGCCACATGAGAGAGAAAACTGGGCCACATGAGAGAGAAAACTGGGCCACAGGAGAGAGGAATCTGGGCCACAGGAGAGAGGAAACTGGGCCACATGAGAGAGGAAACTGGGCCACATGAGAGAGGAAACTGGGCCACATGAGAGAGGAAACTGGGCCACATGAGAGAGAAAACTGGGCCACATGAGAGAGAAAACTGGGCCACATGAGAGAGAAAACTGGGCCACATGAGAGAGAAAACTGGGCCACAGGAGAGAGGAAACTGGGCCACATGAGAGAGGAAACTGGGCCACATGAGAGAGGAAACTGGGCCACATGAGAGAGGAAACTGGGCCACATGAGAGAGAAAACTGGGCCACATGAGAGAGAAAACTGGGCCACATGAGAAAGAAAACTGGGCCACATGCGAAACCGCGGCGCGGATTGAGACACCGACACTCGACTGTCTTGGATGCTCGAGGGGAAGGGTCGCATTGTCTCCCCTTCCTTCAATTTGCATTCCCTTTTATCTCCTGTATTTTACGAATTTTGATTTTATTTCCTGTATTTTGCATATTTCAATTTTGCTTCCTCTATTTAACGTTGTATTTTTTCTCGTGTATTTCCCACATTTCATTTTTTGTTGCCTGTATTTAATGCAATTCAATTTAGGGTTCCTGTATTTCACGCACTTTTATTTTGCTTCCTGTATTTCAAATTCTCAATTTATCCTTCTTCTTTTTTTGCACTTCCATTCTCGATATTCTTGATGTACGTTTACATGTTCCTGCCTCAATTTCTAATTTGGTTAATGTCTTCCTACTTTGTGCACCAACATTTTCCCACTCTATTCTCTTCCTACCCATGTCATGTAAAACCGTTCTATCCTGTTTCCGTCTTTTTCGCTAGTATTCACATTATTTCATCTCCTCTCCCTGTTTTTCATTCATTTCATTTTTTGGTTACCCTCATTTTCTGTTTTTGGCTACCCTTATTTCCTACTCTCATACCCTCATTTCTGCATTTCCTACCGTCAATTCCTCCTCCCATTCCCAGTTAAAACTCGTGCTTGGCATCGGGGCCTGCTGCGGGGGACCACCTCAGTATTCGAGGTGGTCTCAGGTCCGAAATTGCGTAGCGGCAGCTCACAAATGTCCAGTCCCGGGGCAGGCATCATTGCGCAGCCCCGGGGCCACCAAGGCGCTGACATGTGGGACTGCACCGAGAATTCCTGCCCTGGACCGCCTCAAGTTGCGGCCTCGCGTGCCTGGCGGCGCTGCCCTGCTCAGTCTCTGCGCCGTGCAGTTCTATGCTGACGATGGAGGCCGAGTGTATTTTGTCTGCCGTGAGCTTGCGCCGCCTGCGCAGCGAACGCTCGTCATACCCTCGGCGTCTGGCAGCGATCTGCCGTGTCTAGGGCCTTACTGCCGTGATCACCCACGATGCGTTGCGCAATTTTTAACTGGGCTCCCACATCTCTTTCCTAATGTTCACTTTCCCCATCCACATTCCCGCCACTCACCTCTAACAGCTCCCCATTCACCCCACACCAGCTCCCAAATCACCCCCCACCAGCTCCCAACTCACCCCCAACAGCTCCTCACTCACCCCACCAACTCGTCATTCACCCCCACCAGCTCATCACGCACCCCCGCCAGCTTTCCACTTTGGCACTCAAAATTCCGGTCCCAAAATTTAGAGCTCGCTAAGACGCTGCAGTTCCACCGATTTTTAGCGGAGTTTAATTCCTGGAAAAGGGATCGGGGAAGCGCGTGGCGCATTTTTGCTTCAGTTTTTGTCCGCTTGTTTGTTTGCACTCCGGTGCGAATGTTTTCTGGTTTCCAAATGTGTGAAATTGTGTTGCGCGGCGCGAAAGTGTCCGTGCAGCTGCCGTGGAGTTTGTAATGAGCTATCAACCAGGACATTTTTGGGCCTGTACCTCGTGATTTTGTTTGCCTTTGCCCGCAGTTTTAGCGTTGTTTCGGCACCGTTTTTGCCTGGAGTCTGAGTTTTGCCGTTGCTTTAAATTCTGGATTTGCCAAGTTACCTTCAGTGGCCTCGTGGGCTCCATGGTGTTGTGGTTAGCGTGATGGCCTCACAGCCGAAAGGACCAGGGTTCGAGCCTCGGCTCAGGTGAGGCTTTTCACGTGACTGCGGAGTACTTCACTTAGAAAAGGAAGTTTAAACCACACTTTCCTTACATCCCCCACCACACCAGTAGTTGTAAGGCATTGAAAACCCAACGGTAAAAGGCGTTGGAATTAATGAAGGTTCTTAATAAAGGTTCTCACAGTACCTAGTGAAAATATGACTACACTGTCAGCTGTCCTTTTCTCAGTTTACGAGATAAAATTATCCAAATTTATTTTTAAGCAGAACCCAGCTCTTCGCATCGTTCTCTTTTGGAAGAGAAGAAATAATCATGACTCAAATAAAGTTGGAAATTTGCTTCCGATGTCTCAGCTTGGCGCTATCGCAAGGTAAAGTACCGAGACTGGAACTGGACATGAAGAGAGGCCGCTTACTAAGTCACTCAACAACTTATCTCTTCAAGTCTTGTGAATACATGCACTTCTTCGCGGCCCCCTTTCTTCTCGTGATGAAAGAATCGTGCAGGTACACACGACGCAGGCACACTTATGGAGTTTACAGATGCATACATATGAAACAAGGTTTTAAATACCTATATGATGTACATACATCTACCCTAAATACTTTGTATTCATGTCCCCGGAGTAAGCTTCGGAGAACTGCGTTTGTTCCTGGTCACGGATTCTTCCAATTACGCGTTTACGAATTGTGAACTTCATTGAAGTTTGGACGCAGTTTTGTTCCCAGGTGAGACTTCCCTGTGTCTCCGACACTCGAGTGTGCCCTCGCTTGGGAAATGAAAGCACCTGATTCCGTTTCCGCCTTCCGTCCACTAGTACTGTACATAAGTTCTTTCGACTCCCTGCAGCTCTGAGAGAACGTTCAGTTGACTTATGACTTGCTGCAGCTCGGAGAGGACGAATTCAGCCGCCAAAAAGGTTCAGTTTGAATTTGAAAAATTTGAATTCAATGTGCCTGAAATCTCTGAGGTCTCTGAGGCGTGGCTGGGAGCTTCTGCATCTGCTTTTTGGTGTGCTTTGCCCCTCAGGGCCATAGAATAGGCCATAGACAATAGGGTTAGGTTAGTTAGGTTTGTCTATCCTA
>VOMN01022599.1:0-41160 GCA_014899125.1 Orchestia grillus | reverse complement strand
ACCGGTCGCGAGACAGAGTATCACGCTAGAGCTGCTCCTCCTTCCGGTGAAGCATCGTTATTAGGTGGGCGTCTATGCCCTCATGCCCAAAACGGTTCCAGAGGCGCCCTGTCATAGCGCATCGTCTCCCGAACGATGCCCACGGGAACCGGTTGCACTAAGCATAGTCGCGTGCTCCTCATACATCGCTCACGGTTCCCTTAAAGATCGGCCCCTGAGCGAACTACAGCGGAGCGCGGCGCGCTGAGCTTTAGTGTTGCATTTGTGTGGCGTTCTTTGATGGATCTGTTGTGAGGTTGCTTGGCGCTCAACTTTGGTTTTTTTAACCACAATTTCCAACAGCGGAAAATGGGTGGACAAAAACTAAATGCATGGCTTGTGTTGCAATAACTTCATCATTCGAGAGCGACTCATCACACAGAGCCACTTTCTGACAACAAGATACTTGTTTTCATAGAGCTGGCAGGCCTTATTGGTGGCCGCATAACCCAGGACGAGCAGACGTGCGTGTTGCGGGAGCAAGCGGTTGGTGTCACGAATGCTGTGATTGGTCCTTTTCTTTCAAGTTCGTAAAATAACAATGTATGTATCTTACGCAGCAGTATCGATTAACGTGGGTACTTTCCATGTTAAATAGAAGGCTAGGGAATATTGAAGCAACAATATCTCTGTTTACTCTCCTAAGCTACATTGATGGGACTTCGTTTGCATATCGAACCCGACAATCAAGTTAAGTTATTATCTTTTAAGTTATTATCTCCTGCAGCACCGAGACAGCGCAAAAGATGAATTCGTCTTTCCAACATGCACTTCAATGAAGCGCATTCTTTCATTTGGAGATAAGTCCTGGAAATTCGTTTTTTGATTTACAGCAAACTTCAACTTTCCAACCCGATATGAAAGCCCCATTGATTAAACGTTTCCAATAGCGACAAATTTAGACACCAGTTATGATTCTGATGACTGAAGAAACATGCTACGCTATAAGATCTAATACGGAGTGCCACTCAGCCAATAATGTACGATATTCAGACTGTAATGTCTTCTGTGTTGTAGTCAGCTAACATGTAACATAAGAAAAGAATTGGAAATAAAGCTGGAAAATGACGGCTCAATGTCGAGAAATTAATGAATTCGCGGCTAATTTTTGAATTAAAATGAGCGAATTTTGAGATGTCGATGGCGCAAGTCATCTAACATGTGAGAATAAAATTGTTCAAATCTAGGATAATTTTTAACTTAGTGGGTAAAGAGTTAAGCTTTCACCCATGCATAAGTGTATTTTTTTTATTAGTGTACTCGAGCTCCAGTCGACATTTTTGAATAACTCTGACGCGTTTACTCTTCGTCTGATCCAAGTACTTGTTTTTCCTCATGTTGAGCTCAAGTAAACCAAATGCGAATTGACTCACCAAGAATGTCGTCAATCCTAAATATTATCCAGTAATTTGTCTTTGAGAAAATATTGCATCCCGCACGCTGCTCATTTGTATTTGTTGGTGAAGGGTGACAACTGTAGAGGACATACTGCACCTCTATCCTTAGTCTTGCCTTGTGAACCAAACATTCACCGTTAAAATTAAATTCACGACCGCGAGAAGACGCAACAAATACACTTCTTGACACGATGAACTGAGAGGAAGTCTGGAGAGACATCGCTGCCACGGTGCTCGCTGGTGCGTGAACGAGCTTTGCCTTTCTCTTCTCAAAGTCTAAGAAAACCACGAAATATTTAACTGAGTTAATTAGCCATGCCACAATCGTGGCGGGTAAACAACTCCAGCTTTCGTGAGCTTAAATGTCACAGTCGTTATTGCCTGCGCTATGAAATTTGAAACCCAACTCGCCTGCTGGGCGGAGGAAGTAACTAAGGGTTTGCCCCTGCCAGAGGGATTCCGAGTGGCTGAAGCTCGGTCGTCAAAACCGAGCACCGTTGAAACAGAGGCAGTTTCATCCGCTCAAATCAGTTTTTTGCTATTATGCATATTGATCTTTAGCTGGTATTAAGCTAAAGTAAATGTTAACGCGAACAGTATTTTACTCTGATATTGATAATTGAACTGTGAAAAAAATTGTGATCCAAATGGTGAGTCAACACCATTTCTAAATATAGATCGTAATGTATCTTAAGGGTTTTGATTATTAACAGGGAAATCATTGTGTTTAAAACAAATCCCTAACTACGCGCTCATCCTCTGAAAGAGCTCAATCAGGTTTAACGTGTTTTCACAGAACTTGCATTACGAGAAACAAAACAACTGCGATGACCATAACTTAGGAGGTCAATGATAGCTTTCCACCTCGAAGGCTTCGATGAATGATATGCTACATCCATCATAAAAGTCGTAGATTTGGGTTCCTCCAGTTTTCCATTTTTTTTTCGTTATAGTGGCCCAGCACTGCTAATAATAGAAATGATGTGAGGTCAATTCGTAAGCGAAGAATCTTCAATGACTTGAGAAACTTTGATACTAAAATTACTGAAAGAGAACATGTTCGACGCTCTCAAAGCTAGGAGAATGATGGAGGGAGTCAGGCACAATGAGCGCTTGATTGCCTTTCATTTTTTGCGATTTTCCATCAACGACACAGTTCAGAGGCTTTTATATTGAGATAAATTATAAGAATTTCGCACAGCAAAATACTTAACTTTTTCATTCCAATTTAAGATCAAAATATATTCAATGCAAATAGTGACAAGTAATTCATGGTGCTGCATGACAGAAATGGGGAAATTCTACACGTTATTCATTTTTCCGTGTAAAATTAAGTATTCAAAACTACACGAATTTGACAAACATTATGTTACATTTCCAGGCAATTGCATTGTTATTATCATTACTATTGCTGTTATTGAATATTAGATTGTTAAGGTATTGATGAATTTGTAGGCTGTTGACGTTAAACTTTAAGTTTTGAGGGTTATCTACTAAAGACTGTCTCTATAATTTTTAAAAAGACAACTGTACGCTGCTCACGCTGGTTCATGCAGGATACCGAGTTAAATTTCATTCCGGTTCAATTAAATTAACAGAGAATCCTGCTCATGGATTAATTTCCCATGTCCTAAATATAGAGAAGGACTTCATGAATGTGTTCGTCCTCACGGATAGGAAGACTTTCTGTAGCATTATGGCACGCATGATAGGTGATAGGCCCATGCACTCGAATATGAGGGTGCCCGGGGGATTGGGTTTAGTGGCCACCTGTTGCCCCCCTTACATCCTTCGAGGATGCGCGTGAAGCAAAGGTTTTGCATCTTTAAGAGAAAATATGTGAAAATATGTCTTAACAGATGTAGCATAGTTACAAGGACTAAATTTGCATACTCCTAAGATTGATAATAAGTATTTCACGTGTAACTATTTCTGATCAGAAGTTTTTTAACCCTTTTTTATACCCGACGTTCAGCTTGAATATTATAAAAAGACCACTAAATCCTGAATATTTTGAATAGTTGATTATGATTTTCCCCACAAAGATAGCACCATGACAGCTAATTGCTCCGTCTAACCATTCCCCCAGGAATATATGTAGATAGTAGACTGGGAGGCGAGCACAAGAGGTTAACCCCAAGGGCGAAGAAGCGCGTTCGAACAGTCAGCGCCGCCCTGCAGTGGATGGCCCAGCCCACTTCCGGGGACCGGGGAGGCCACGACTTCTTCACCGGGCAGCAAGGACAAAGCAGAAGACATAAAGAAAGATATTCTAGATCACGTAGATCAGTGCGACCGATTTGAAGTTAGAACATGACTTGTTTATGCACAACGAAACAAAGTTGCATGCTCAAAATAAACTTTGATGCTTGAGCACGTAGAGGGCTTGTAACATTGGGCTTAAATTAATCTGTTATAATATTTACCACACCTACTTTGCGCTCCATGAGCGCTGGGTTTCATGTATGACAAACAAAAATGCGTCAATTTACGCTGCGGGCAAACAGGATTTACTGGCTCCAAACGCACACTTCACCCTGACGAAATGTACTTAAAAGGAGCAGTAATGCGAAACGCATATGCAACAGGCGAAGAATTCGTTATGTTATCGACTGAAGACTAGCTGGAGGCTTGTTATCGTAATATTCGTTGCCGTCATAGCTTGGCCTCTCTGTTGACAGGTATTGGGCATCACGAGTCACGCGCTACAAAGCGTAGATTCAAAATGGGCCAAGGACAGATCCGACCGGCGATTTTGGGGGCCGATCAATTTCCAAAAGAATCGTGGGACGGGATGGCAGACATTGAGCTGAACAAACAATGAAAAACAGACACGCTATGGGAATGAAACCATCACAATTCACTGAAGGTCAGAGTGAATGTGACCCATAAAAGTGTATGGTTGTGACGTTGTCACTACACGGACTGACCTGAAAAACGCACCGATGAGACTCCACGTCCAAAGGAGCAAAACATACAAAATATAATATGGCTTCCCCTTGTCTTTTTTGATCTCGGGGAGGGGGAAGGGCGGGAGGCCCGTTCACCCGTGTTCAATATTCGCCAAAGGGAGAGGCAAACAATAAGATCGCGTTCTCATTCAATAAGCCGTTCAAAACTGATCAGCGACCTCAACCTATGGTTCAGAACGTTAGTCATTACTAAAATAGGTATCGGAGTCATCAATTTTACATTCCGTTGAAAAAAATTATCTCAGTCCCGTCAAAAATGAATTAGGGTAGACAAGCCAAAGCACGTATTATATGTTGGTGTATCTTTAATGCTTTTAATGCTTATTTCATGACATATCTTATATTCTTAGTTTTGAATTTCGGGCTAGCTTCTCCGGAAAAAACAGTTTCAAAACGTGACCAAAAAACAAAACCTCAATCAAAACGCAATTCTATAATAGTGGTTAATATTTTAATATTTAATTTAATATATAATTTTTCATTTAATATAATTTATAGTTAGATGGAAACATATAAACAACAATAGCTATTTTTACTGTAAAAAATAATTCGCTGCACGTACAGGAGAAACACGAGGAATGTTTGATGCAAAAAAAAACGAGGACAAAATTTCGTTATCAGTATGAAAATGAATGGGTTCGATTTATTATAAGACGGAAGGGCGGACTTCTCCTTCGAACTGGTCTAGAGCTCAGTTCATCACGTTTAATAATTTTTAAAATATATGAATATACAACGATAATTTTGTTTTTAATTTATGAATTCACAACGATGATATTCTTTTTGGAACATACCCGTATCGTGGTACGAAAGTTACTATCGGGACAAGAAAACTTCTTTGTATTTGGAACATTTTTTAATGCGTCGAATTCAATATCAATCAACATCAGTAAGTGAAACAGAATTAACCAGATCTAAATATTTACGTAATAACTGTAATGGCAGTTCACTGTTTTACATATAAAGCTTCGATTCAACTCATTGCTTCATGAGAATTTTTTAACGTATGAAATGTTGACGTACGAAAGGGATTCAAGTTAGTTGATGTGAATTATTCAGCTTTCCTTCATTTACTGAACCAATTACTGTTTTGTTGATCTTCCCATCTGGACTGCCAGTACATTTTCTGCGCTGCCTCCAGTGATCCATCTTCCATCGGAAAATTTCCTTCAAATCCCCATCGATTTATCTTAGGAAGCTAATGTCTTAATCCATCAGGTATTTTTTCTATGGTCAAATCAAGCGCACGGCTTCGATCCCTGGAATCCGTAACGCAGGTCGGCTCCTAAACATAGCCGAAGAAAAACTCATAAGCGAGTCAATTAAGCTACTTTGCCAGCACACAACCCCGTCGTCAGGGTAAAAAATGTTATTTTTGCGAGCGTCTTGTGTGCACAATCTTTGTGTGTGGACTTGGACAAGCGTTTTGATAGGAGCAGCTCCATCAGTGATGTATTGCCATGCTTGAGATGATCTTTGGCACTCTCCACAGACCGAACAAGTGGCTCGTGATGAGCAATCAATGAGTCAGCAAGTGAGGTGCAATCCAAGACTATAAAACGAGCTCTGAAGATCCTAGTAGTGTTGATGTCCATCTCATCTCGAGTTTTATCCTCAGCTTTTTTCATGCTTTATGCTTAGCGTCCCAATGAATACCGTCCAGGACCATAACGGGACAAACATTTCAAAAATGTTTTGGTGCTGCAAAACTTTTTCTAAGAAGTGTTTGAATTACCATATGCTTGCAACCGAACTTTACTCGCAGACGTGACAAACGTACTCCAGTTTAATATTACGTAAAAACTGATGGTAAAATGTTAAGGTTTAGAATTCCTTTCATCTACGCACTTAACGAGCGTGTACATATATTATTTTGTTAATTTTCATCGTAGTAATGCTCAGAATATTTCATTTTCATTGTCAAGTAAATGTGACAGCCAACATGCGTCAGAGAGCACTCGCTCGTATGGGAGAACAACGTCATCAACGAAGACTGTTGCAGGGCGGCTAGTATGTCAAACGCATGTGCCAGAATTTGAAAATATGGCCTCGGAAACTGAAATCAGAGAAACCTCTTCGCCTTTCATAAAGGGCTACCTCCCTGACCTATGAATAAAGTACTAGTGCACTCATAAGACACACTATAAACCGCATATGCAAAGAATCGCTTTACGCTAGTGCTGAAGCACACGAGCTGAAGTACACGAGCTGAAGTACACTAGATGAGCACACGAGCTGAAGCACACGAGCTGAAGCACACGAGCTGAAGCACACGAGCTGAAGTACACGAGCTGAAGCACACGAGCTGAAGTACACTAGATGAACGGGGAGGCTGTGATATCTGCTATTAATCCTCAAATTATAAAAATTCGAAATTAACAACTATTCCTACGCCTACGTATAATGAGATTGAATCGAAGAACATTTGAAACATATAAGGAGCTTAAAATGTTAACCCTTTCGATCCTAAATAAAGTCCATGGATAAATTATCCAGTGCAGCAATTTTATAATTCACATGTTTTCGTCTGCTGTTATGCTTTGTCCCTCCCTGCATCATCGTGACGTCATACTCAATACTGACGAAACAAGCCAGGAGTCGCACTGCCTGAGCAACATTTGCTGCGACATCTCTTGGCGCTGGGTTCATCAGTGTTCCTATGTGTGTACTTATTCATTGATATATGTAGATGCACAGAGGTCCTACTTCAAACTCTATCCCTTCTTTTTATCATAATGATTTCCTTTCTGAAAAAAAAATCATTATTAATAAGACTGTTATTTCATCGCATCGAATTACCCTACCATATTTAAACAAGCGTCTTTGACCCGAAATTTTAATTTATTGCAATTTTACTTCTAATGATGGTCTTAACTGGGGCAGTTGGGACAGAAACAGCTCGTCGATTTTTTAAACAGCCATACACTGACAACAATAATAATAGTCATTAACCAACAACAATAATAATAGTCATACACCAACAATAATAATAATAGTGATGCACAAACAACATGCAGTGATAATAGTATTGTGCAAATCAAGTTTATAGAGTTGCTCTTCTTCGGTTAACGCGTAGTTTACGTTGGGATTTCAAGGAAGAATTCGGTCAGCGTTTCTTTAATAGGGCATCATATGCATGAAAATAAATCATATATTAATCTGAATAATCATTTATGCGGTATTACTGGAGTAAAATATAAT
This sequence comes from Orchestia grillus, assembly GCA_014899125.1. Classification (NCBI taxonomy): domain Eukaryota; kingdom Metazoa; phylum Arthropoda; class Malacostraca; order Amphipoda; family Talitridae; genus Orchestia; species Orchestia grillus. The sequence continues at coordinate 33,551 of VOMN01022599.1, read as the reverse complement.
TGCATAGGTTCAGTCCTGCTCAAAAAATCAACGTCTTAACTGCAAGAATAAAAATTTGCGTTAAATGAAAGTGAAAACAAACATTCTCGATCTATGAGCTTATCACAGCTAGGTTTCGATACCACAAATGTAGGAAAAATCCCTTGCCTTTTCTGTGACTTGTCGCTTAGCTCACGGAATGCACGACTGGGAAGCGGGCGATTGTGCAGAATGCTAAGTTCTCAGAATTATTTTAAGGTTAAAATTGAGCGCTGTATATCGCAGTGTAACTCTAACCAATTTGAAGGCTGTATTGTACACTTCAATGCATTCATAACGAATTCTAATTTGAGACTTTCGTGTTTTACTCTAATGAATATCCGTCACGTGTTTCATCTCGTAACACTCTTATTAATACCGATTTAGAAGCTCTTGAATGGACACGGAAGAAGTGAAGATTCATCGGCACCACTGCATATTTTAGCTTAGGACTGCATATTATGCTTTGAATGATATGATATTCAAATCGAGTTCTTAAGTTTTTTTGTTTCCGTTTTCTGGATGTTAGTTGTGCTCTTCTTTTACTGATTTGAAATTTCATGTCAACTGTACTAATCTTATTTCATATCTTAAAAGAACTCTCGCGCACCTTTCTTGTGCATTTCAGGTCTCCCAAAACTCTATTTAACGATAATTGTGTACCTAACATAACCTCGTTTAATTTTATTACTAACTATTACACTTAAGTTTATTGAGATGAAGCATCTGTCTAACGAACAAAATTTACAAGTTTTCAAGGCGATCATTGGAAAATTTACAAACTCCCGCTTTGCTCTAATGCGTAATTACTAAAATCACACATCGACGCAAAATCGTACGAATCTTCCATAGGATAAAAGCGGCTTAGAAAACAGCTTAACCTGAAGAAAGAATTGAATTTCAATCTAATAATGCAAACGAATCTTAACAGGCAATAACTATTTCTTTATTTTTCAAGTTACACTAGAGTGGCAACTTTTTAATGAATTTATTCATTCGGAGTCGCTGCAATTCATGCGCTTTATTGAACCTTACAATAGAAATTCATTCACATGTTTGCACGAAGTCAAATAATTCAGGACCATGAAGCTGCTGACAGAGAAAATGTTTTTTTTCTGACAAGGCCACCCGGAGGCTTGCACAAGGGAAAATTGTACACAGCTCCGGGAACAAAATTTTCAGCCGCCTCACTGTAAACAGGCCAACGGGGCCACACCATGAGCCTTCGCAGTCGCCCTGGAGAACGTTGTGATTTTCGGTCGAGATCATTTCGACTTCATGACCAGGGTTGAGTTTTTTTTTTAGTAATGAGAACCACTGTAAAATGTTATGTTTTTGAAAGGTTCTTATGAGACATACTCTATAGGTCGCACAGAGTTTGCACATGAACAATCAAGTCAAAAGACTGTTGTTACCTAAAAATTAGGCACGACTTACATGAATCTTTAAAATGTTCCGGTAGCAACGTTACGCACGTAAGCTGCATCACGTAAAGTAAATTTTACTACTCTTGAAAAATAGCAATCGGGGCACAATTATGAACCCTGCGCTCTTGAAGCTTGTGCTGGTCGCCTTCATTTGTTATGGAAATGTCAACAGTAATTTTCTGACCTCGGCTACATTAAAGCCTATTTCACATACGATTTTAAAGCAAGTGTTTTTTAATCAACTTGAACTATTTTCAAATTTACCGTTCAAAAAAATTATATCTAACTATTTTATTGAGATAATATTGTCACTAGATAAAACTTGGTGGCTAATAATGTTACTAGGCTTCATAAAAACTCTTACCGAATATTGTTGCTTAAGAATAGCAGTCGAATATCTTGAGACTTAATTTTAGCGGCATTTAATTGCTGCAATTTGAAACCAAGTACCGCTGGTGAGGGTTCCCGTGTCTGAAGTCCAGGATTGTTCTGCTCGAGACGCTAACTTCCTGAGGGCTGTAAGAGAACCAGAACTTGTCCCAGTTCTCTGTCAGCAAACATTTTTCAACTGCTTCAAACTAGAAAAATCAACAATAAGTGTAAAGAGACTACGATTGCCCATATTTTCTCTTTCGTAAGTTCGAGTGGAGAACAAGCTAATACTGGAACCAATAAATCGGTGGCCGCGACAGAAAAAATTAATTTTAAGCCCTACGAACACCCTGGCATCAGACTCCTTTATGGGAGATGCGTAAAACATACAATAACGTAGAAATGTAGGAGTTTTTTCTCTATTAGCCTATTTTAAAACCATGTGTAGACGATCTGCAGGCCAAGCTGGCCGCGCCAGCGCCCTTGCCTGTGGTGCTGAAGAACAGGTCGAGTAAGTCTACGAGACAGCATTGATGTTCTCGACCAGCGAACCGTACATATTTATGATTTCTAGCCTGGCTGTGTTCTCGACGCTGTTGACAAAAGCGCGCAGTGGGCTCATTAGCATGATATGCCCCCCTAATATGCGGAGCGGCCCCTAAACGGAAGGATGGCACGGGTTCCTCGTTCTGCTCCGTCTCTCCGCAACAAAGAAATTGCCAACATGTCCCAAAAAATATGAATTGTTGAAATTTGGTCCTTGTTCAGAGCAGCGAAATTATTGTCCAAGCTCCACTGAAATATATCATTGTGAACTACCATTGCCTCTGTCCAGTTGCTGGGGTTGAATACGGGATTGAGCAGGGATCTGGACGAGGCGCGATGGCGGCTGCAAAAAATAACAAAGAACCATTCGTCAAGCTCATTGTAATCTTCGAATGACTTGTACGACTACACCAGACCAAGAAATATGGTGGACGATTACGCTCGAACAGTAGTGTGGTGTTGCAAACATACATGTAAGTGCGTTACCTTTCGCTTCTGCCTTAAGCACCTCTATGGAATGAAATTTTTTGATAAAATTAAGTATTAAATAGAAAAAACAGCTAAGGAAAACAAATACCCATCTTAACGATGATATGTACGTACGAAAACTCGTGTAGCCTTAGGATATAGTTTTCTCAAAAAATAAATTTAATTTGTACTAGCATCCATGTGTGAGAACTAAAAGTCACGACAAAAAATTTGTTTTCGGTTCAGAATTACAGATAATGTGAAGCTAATATTAGTGAAAATTCTCGCGAATTTTTATTTCGTTTGAAGATTGAGTGCTCTCTAGCTTGTCCTCATGTCAAAAATTGCTCTCGAAATTATATTCCGAGAGAAAATTTTATTCGAGACAATTTTGTGCAGTTCACCTTCACGAAATACCAAATTATCAGAGGTGAGTTCATGCAGAAGTCAGTCGCGGACGAGACAGTTAACCTCACAAGGACCAACTCATTTTTTAGATCAACGAAATGTTACACAAAGCTATTTAGATTTTGACCACTTGTGTGGATATTCTACCTAGTTTAAACGAAACAATAAAAATTTAAACTGAGTTTTTTTCTTAATTCGTTCACGAATGACGGGAGATGGTTGTTTTATTTTATAAATGAGAATGCATACCACTTTGACAGGCAGCAAAATTCCTAAAATGAGAATGCATACCACTTTGACAGGCTGTACAATTCCTAAAATGAGAATGCTACCACTTTGACAGGCTGTACAATTCCTAAAATGAGAATGCATACCACTTTGATAGACTGTACAATTCCTAGTATGAGAATGCATACCACTTTGACAGCCTGTACAATTCCTAAAATGAGAATGCATACCACTTTGGCCGGACAGTACGATTCCTAAAATGAGAATACATGCCACTTTGGCCGGGCAGTACAATTCCTAAAATGAGAATGCATGCCCCTTTGGCCGGGCAGTACAATTCCTAAAATGAGGATGCATGCCACTTTGGCCGGGCTGTAGAATTTCTTGAATGAGAAACCATGTCCCCTTGGCGGACAGGGCATTATACTCTCGATAATCATGCAGGTAACATTCGCATGCAGGACACTAGTTCTACACTAATCGTATTTCATTGCTAAGCAATGTTCTTGCAGACAAGAGGTGAATTCATACGTGTATGATTCTGCATGCATAATTTTTTTTCAATGAATAATTCCAGACGGTACGATTATGTAAGACGCAGATCTGTCGAGAACAATGCTAGACAAGAAAGTTTCGCTTAAAAAATGTTGTAAGAGACAATTTCACCCAGAAACCGTTGTATACTGTTCCTTTCAATTAAAATGATTTAGCCAGGATCTTCCAGAAAATGAAATTAATATGATACGACTGATCTAATTTAAAAAAAATTTTTGACTGATACGATACACCATACGTATGAACAGCATATAGGTTGTACGTGTGTGGTTGGAGCTTTGTTAATAAAAAATCATAAATTGTCGTGCTAACTAACGATTTGAACCAAATTTCTCATTCGGACCCTTGAGGATCCTACTTATTTAATCAATACTTCTTTCATCGAAACGAGTCTCAACAATCAACACTGAAAAATGGAAAAATATATTCTGAATCGACCTTTCTTTCACGCACTTGTGTAAGTGTTAACCATTTTATCGCATTAATTATTTGCGTCATGCTCACGCAGCAATACTGAACCACACGGCCGCCGGTCGGGCAGGCGACACAGCCCCTTGGGGACCCAGCCCATTGGGAACACAGCCCCCTGGGGACACAGCCCACTGGGGGACACAGCCCACTGGGGACACAGCCCACTGGGGACACAGCCCACTGGGGATACAGCCCACTGGGGACACAGCCCACTGGGGACACAGCCCACTGGGGACCCAGCCCATTGGGGACACAGCCCATTGAGGCCCCTCATGATGCGCACGTTTTCTCTAACAAAGCCCAAATATCCGCGTGGCGATGTAAGACGTTCAAGAGTCTGTTATATGCGTCATGCTATGATACTATGTTTATCAATCGCTATTCAAATGCCATGAACAGCGTGCATATCTTGGTTGAAAAAATTATTCCTGTTTTAACTGTTTGAAGACTCAATTGACTTCAAATCATTTTTTATTCCTGTAAATTGAAATGCATGTGTAATGAGAGATTTGATTAATTAGTGTTTACCTGTGATCTTTCATTACTCAAAAATGACTGCTAGTTACTGGAAATTATTTTTAGTCTTTAATTAAAATATCGACTGCAAGTGTCTACTTGCAGGGAATGTATGATGTTGAATTATTCTGTCGTTGCACAGTTCTTTTTAGTGAAAGNGTGAAAGGACATTATGCCTCGAAACACTCGAGGCATAATTATCAGTAACTTAAATACTGACAAAAGAAGAGTTGTACGGGTAATACTCGTAAAATTATCAGTAGTTTACGTTTGGGCAAGCGTAAACGACGCATGAATAATAAAACAAAAGTGGGTCAACCAATCTTAAAAGAATTAAATGTGATTCAAAAGTAAAAGGTTTCGAGCAATTCTACCCTCATCTTCAGTATCTGGAAAGAACTTAATCAATCACTATTCAAATGCCATGAGTTATTCAAATTTCAAATTTTAGTCGTAGTAGTAGTAGTAATAGTAGAAGTCATCGTAGTAGTTATAGTAGCAGTGGCAGTAGTGATAGTAGTAGTTGTAGTAGCAGTAGTAGTAGCAGTAGTAGTAGTAGTAGTAGTAGCAGTAGTAGTAGTAGTAGCAGGAGCTATTCAAATTTTCAGTGAGCTTTAACATTTCTACCATCGTCGGCACCCTGATCTGCCTCTCACCTCTCACTGACGGCGCTCTTCTGAGCAAATTTGAAAGCAGTCAACCAGACTGAGCGGCGCACGCGCAGTTCAAGCAACTTTCGGACAGCTCAGCGCTGTGACAAAGAACTTCCCGCCGAGCGCACGCAGAGTGGAAATTGTGCTCATGCCTGAGAGACGCACAGTGACAAAGACCAGCTTTCATGCGGGTCTCAAATTAAGGCCGTGAGGGCCATTTATTAATTGCCAGTCATTACGACATCAAACTCGGTCGGGCGTAACGTCCGAAAACATGCAAATATGCTCGACAAAATCTGACAGTGAAATTGATTATGGTCGTAAAATTAATGACATTATAAGCTGGGAGGTCTTTCTCCGCTAAACTGCATGGGCGTCTACAAAGTCCTGTTATGACACTTGCTCCAAGTTATAAATACTTCAAATGAGTAGTCCTTCAAAAACAATTATTATTTAAGCATGTAGCGGAAGAATGCAAGGTTGCTGTTTTTAATGAAAAAACAAGCGTACGCACAAGAAAATGGGCATTCTTAGGCGTTCTTAGGCATTCTTTGGTTCAAAACATTCATAAATTTGGATATTATATTAGGTTTAATATTCTTACTTCATAAGCTTAACTTTACGTTGCTTTTAGCGCCTAAGGTCCATTGTCACTTCTTCTACAAAACAGAGAAAACTGTGTAAGAAACGCATTCGCATGCGTGTAGTCAAGCATTGGTGTATGCTATTAAAATGAAAAAATCTCTGCCAGACCGAGAACTTTCCATAACGCCGGGGTCATTCATTCCGACTTATTGAGAAAATGCAAAATTTCTCCTCACGTTCGTATTCAAGAGGAATCTGGCTCAGTCTGTATGGTCATAGTAAACAAAGTGTCTCTACAAACGTCAGCGAATTTTAAATTAAAGACCTCATGCATATCGAGTAACTTAGATGCGAAAGTTTCACTCTCACCAACATTCCTGAGCACACTTAGAATCCAAAGCTAGGAAAGATAAAAGAACGAACTCGTGGTAATCGCCCATTTTTTATGTATACCAAGTTCGTTTATAAAATTTCAACTAATTGATTCAAGAATTTTGAGAAATGTAGAGTTGACGAGAGTAAACTCAAGCCGACTCACTGGAGCCTTCTTCGTTGCTTACCGATTATTTTCGTAGACTAACTTCCCTTAGCATTCTGTATATCTTTATGTAAAACACACCGCTTTGACGTGATGGTCATGTCCCTAAGCTAGTAATTCATGAAAGATAAGTTTACATATTATGTCCTAATATATCTTCATTAAAATGGGTGAAAGCCTAACTATTATACTTCCTTTTACGTTGCCATTTACCTATATGTTATGTTATTAACCTTTTGGTTAATGTAGTTATTAGTGATAATGTTATAGTATTAACGGTTTGAACATCATACCCTGTTCATGCAATCAGTACACAATCTGGAATCCAGTGAATATACAAGCACAGTGTAAATTTCAAGCACTGCACTTACGTTCCCGTCACCGAGGCTCCATTTCGTGACTAAAATCCCTTCTAACATTTTAGTTTCCTTGTAAGTTCAAAGGAACTTAAAATACAAAATTCTATGAAGACGACCGTTAGTTTCCTAAGAGCTACATTTTTCCAGCTTGATGTATAACAAATATGGTTTACGAAAGAAATCCCACGTGAATCAGTCGTCTATTATCGTTGCAATGAAATCGGAGAAAAAGCACGTTGCAAATTCGGCTATAGAGTATTATGCAGAATAAGCTGGACGCTCTGCTACAGCACTGCCTCAATTTGAGAAGCACTGTAATTGAATAGGCTTCTCCTCCTACACGGGCATTGAATTAAAAGGTGTACGCCCTAAAGCGTTAAATGTGTCAAGGATGAATTACTGCACGAGATTGTACAGAAACATAAGCCCTGATGCAATAATGCCACATGTTTTCGAAAGATTTTTTACTTTCAAATTTGTACTGTACGATACTTCCAAGAAATGTCGTTTAGTCATCAAAATTGTATTATGTGATGTTCTCGCCATCAACAAAATACAGTGAATTTATATCCACGATCTATAATGGATGCCCTGAACAAGTCTGAAAAGCCGCGACTGGCATTGCTCACGATTTTTCCACGGTCTTGCTGTTTAACCAGCCTACTTAAGGCGCTCATTAACTTTCGATTTCATAAATCTCAAGGGGAAATGTTGTTTTTCTTGAACAATTGACTTCAAAGCGAATACTTTTCAGAAAATAAAGGAATTATTTATTAGCCATAATTAGCTAAACCTAAAAGTCAATAGAGAAGCTGAAAGATTTTTACCTCTGAATTTAAAAAAAAAACGGAGTTCAGTTTCATTGTGAAACAAATCATCATGAAGTATTTGAAATAAAATACGTAATAGGGAGCATTCTGGGTATACAATGTCTTTTTAGAATATAGATCCGCTACCGTACGTTATGAAATTTGCCAACTCTGCCAATAGTTTTTAAAATGTGATTTTTCTTTGCTTTTCATGACTCTTACCTACATTAGAGATATTTCTTGTTTGTTAGAAGCTAAATACGAGGCCTTGACGAATCAAAGGTTATTAAATATTGTGAGGATAAGACCAAAATCATGAACGCGACTTCATTCGCACATTGCTCCAGTCGGGCGTGCTCGAACGTGGCCAGTGAGAAATTTACGGAGTGTCGGACGCGTTTGCACGAGCTACTTTTACACCAATAGCCCAACGTTCAATTCACTTAATAGCACACAATCTTGGGGCAAATTTACTGTAGCCTCGGTTGTCCCACAGGGAGTCTTGCGGTGTGAAGGCTAGTTGAAAACTTCCATTGCTGGTGCATCTCAAGAATAAGGTCTCATGTCCAACGGTTTTCTTCTCACAAAGACCAGCGACTTCAAGAAGGATCGGACCACCTCCCTCAACTCGGGAAAAGAAGAACGTTCAATTTCGGAATGAAGGTGCCTGGCTGCACTGCCATGGGATAGCCCACGATTGCCAAGAAATAATTCTTCGTTCAAGTAAGATCTGGTTTAGTATTAGTTCGCTTTTAACAAACTCTGGACCTTGGGTCCCGGTGATGTGTAGAGCCTAACTTTTGAAACGAATGACCTGTAACAATAACATAAACTAATAGTTTGAGAAAACTAAAATATAGGAATCCGACCTTTAGTCATGGGAATATTTTGATGAAGCGTCTATGTAGATAAGAATACTAATTTTCCAATAGGTGCAAGTTCATTTAATGCAATGAAAGTCTCCAGGAATGGGCACATGCAATGACATATTAGATTCGTGGGCTAATTTTTACATTAGGAACCCCATCGCAGAAACGTATTGGATGTAACTTTCCTTGTGTATTTTTACCCATTTATTTCCAACGTGAACCTGGAGCCCGGCGCAGATTAATATATTTAGAGATAATGCTTTTATATCACCTGGTATCCACCGCGATCGCATTCCTATTTTCATTTGAAAAAGAACTTTTCCTAACCAAACCTAACCTTTTTTAACCTAACCTAACCTAGCCTAACTTGACTTAACCTAACCTTGATTGATCTAATTAACCTCTGTTCATTACTGTAAGGGAATGTAAAAAAATGCTAAGAGAAATGGCAAAGTGTTGCCAGAATTTCTGTATTGGGGGTCTTAATGTAGAAATTAACCGATTCATGAATTGTACTGTTGAATCAAATAAAATTTACCTGCAGTTATCAATTGTACTTTTCAGAGATAGGTCACTTATTTTCACTCACATTGGACCACAGTGGCAAACTTTACTCGCACAGATATTCAAAATCGACGAATGAGTGATGGGTTTAGACATGGCTCGAAACGAGTTATGATTTCTTGAGCCCAGTAGCAGGGTGTAACTCGAGCCTAATATATTCCAAATTTAAATAAGATTTTAACGAAATTAGCAAATAAATGCCTAGTAAGTACCATCAAAAGTTAGTTGCAAGCCTTTTTGTCTCCGATGAGTGAGTAACCTTTCTTCTTATCATTCATTGAGGACGCAAATTTAAGCCTTCGCTTAAACTCCCTCGTCCTGGCCAGTAGCCAGGCCTCAGGTGGGAATCCTAACTCTGGGAATAAGAAAATAATTCTAATTTAGTCAATCTAAGACGCAAGCCAGTCAAAACCTACTGATTGAATATCAAACTGATGAGAAACATGTTTTTTAGGTACAAACGAGCATATGCTGCGAAAAGTGCTTATGATGAAGAATTTAGGTTGATGTACTCAAAATCAACACCTTGGCATACATAATTTTCGTTTGTTTTTAACTAAATTCTAGTAAAACATCCCGCTGTATTTCTTTGTAATCGGAACTTATTCAAGTTGTAGTCAAGCTATAATATATTTTAGACTTGTGTCGGTCACTGCATGGTATACTGCGTCCTACGTCACCTAGGTGAAGTGCCGTCCGAGGCGCGACGGCAAATGTAAACTTGAATGCAACAGTGTCAAGCTAACTGAGCTTTATATTCATTCATCGTTTAGCCTTTATTTGAATGTTTAACGTATGTTGATTCTGTTGTGGGTTCGACTGAACAGGCCTTTATTATTATTTTAAAATGTAACGGAGCACATATGGATAATATTTTCGAAAGTATGACAGAACTGTGAACTCTAGAATAATGCTGCAGTTCAAATGTAAAACTTTGTTACTTGTTCGTTAGTTCACATTGGTGTCTGAATTGTGCATAAAATTTCTCTGTAGCAATATGGAATCCTTTTTTGCAATTTGTCACAACATTGACTCATTGATGCAATTTTTTGCGGCAATGTATCGCAAGTTTCTCTGCAGCAACATTGAATAATTAGTTTACCTTTGTCACAACATATGTAGAAACAATGGTCCAGGTCCTTTAACAAAAGCTTTCAGTGCTTGTTTGTGCGTAGCTTCTGTCTCCGCCATCCTTCGAAGAAAGTTCCAGCGCTAATAATTTTCAGAACTCGTACGCTAATAATTTTCAGCACAAATATTTGTGTATCGTTCCAAGCTCAGCAGCGTCAGTAGCTGTGCGTTTCTTTCACTCGTGCATTCACTTGACCACTGTGCTGAATTAATAACTTTTTCTTAGATCGACACATTGTTGACTACTTCCGCAATATTACACGGTAATTTTTTAAGGGCGCCAATAATTCATGCCATTGTTACATCGCGTCGCTTCACTTTTGCAGAGGAGTGCTGGGTAGGCGCCATAGAGGCCTGCCATGTCCCAATTGCCCGCCATTCACTCCTGCAGAGCTTGCCTCTCCGTCCCTCTGTATCTCGTCCCGCATCTCCGAGGCCGCTTGTATGGAACTGGCGTCAAGCTTTAAATTTTTCATCGCGTTTTTATTTCCAGCGTCGAGATCATATTTTGTTAGGCTTGTGAGGTTTTGAACCCTCGGCGTAATTGATCACGAAATGAGCGCTCGTAAAAATGCTGTGAGTTGCATTTTATTCCATCGTAAATGACGTTGGTTATCTTCGTTAAACACAGAGTAGTTTCTTTTCTTGGCGATCTCTGTATAATGATTTTGTAAATACTAGTAATTTATATTTTCTATACCAGATTACCCTTCTACTTAATCTCTCGTATTCCTCTCGATCAAATATTCAGGAAAGTTGGGGGCTCGTAAATTAAAAGTACTTCATCGATGCATTCGAAATTCATTCACGCAATCTTTAAAGCTTTATGTTTGTATTCACGAAAATAGCACATACAATTAGATTTAGTTTCGCACCGATACCATGCGCGCTCATTTGTTAATGTTTTCAGCGGAAATTACCGAACCGCTTTAACGCAGTCTAAAATTTAAGTGGAATTCAGCTTAACTAATAACTACGCACTCTCTTTTTCGGAAATGTAAGACGCTAAAATTCATTTCTAGAAATAGTCACGTAGTCGTGCCGGGAAATCATGCGTGTTGTCGGTTTCGGACATATCTTGAGGTGAGGCATATTTCCTGCTGCTGTATATTCTTTGGGTTCAAGAAAATAGACCATTGAGTGAGTACTTAGGGACTATTTCTTATCCCAAAGTGCGATGTCGGTATTGGACACATCTTGTCATTGGATATATCTTGTCTGTATTGGACATATCTTAAGATGAGACCTACTCCCTGCGGCTGTATATTCTTCGACTTCACAAAATCGACCGTTGAGTGAGTACTGGGAGACAATTTCTTACCACAAAGTACGGCGCACACACCAGTTCACCAAGCCAGTGATGACACGTTGCCTATGCTGATATCGTCATTGCACACTGGCAGGCTCTTACTGTTATGAGTTTGTGATTAACTTTGCTGACCAAATCATTTTGGTGATGAGACTGCATCTGGCTTTGCTCGAGAAACCAGCCACAGCCCTGTATGTAAACTGTGTGAAGGCTGCATTTATCTTCTTACAAAAACCTAGCAGCATTCCTTCCGTAAGCAGATTTCGAAGTCACTATACTCGTAGATGGTAAAAAGTTGAAATACCTATCGTGCTTCACGCGCATAAATACAGAGTCTATTTTGAAGAAAATAATCGTTAAGTGAGGCTATTTGTGAACACCAGCGGTGGCACAGAAAATTAATTTATCAACTATGAATCCAGTAACACTAAGACATCATGAGGACGATAGGCACACAAACGAATTAGGACGACGCTCCTTGTTCATCTGAGAGCTTAACACGTTGACTCCGATTCTCCACACTGGTAAAATTACATGCCGACAAATATTTCTACTGTGAATTTAAAAATGAAGGATTTTGGTTTCACAAATTTGGTTACTTTATTAATTTTCTTTTTAATCAGAAATAGCTTATTCGGTTGATGAACACAAATTTGAAGAAAACTCGAAAATATGTATTTATACATGATACTGCTTTGGTTACATTAGGTTAGATGATCGCGTGTACCATTTATGACCCACTTCGGAGTCAATGTGTTGAACGACATTAAAGGCATGCAGTAGTGAAGATATTTACAAACTCAAGTTGTAATAAATTCCAAATGTAGATAATTTGAGTAACCCTCGGTAGTTTTCAGTACATCAATGTTAATTCGAATATATAGCTGGAAGCAGTTTGTAATAGAAACCAAGCCAACTTCATTTATTTATCAAATTTCTGTAATGAACATCAGACCTGCTCGAAATTACGAACATTAGTTCCTAGGACAATCTCCATGTCGAAAGGGAAAAGTTCAAACAGGTTTCGCTCTTTAGTAATTTCTGTACCAGACTTTCCCACAGAAATGCTAGACACCTCGATTCACAATGTACGAATTTTAAATTCTGCCCAATTTTTCTCGTGTCATTAAGCTGAGATTAACTGCTGGGAACTCAACGCCGGTTACAAAGGCACATGGTCTCGAAATTCTAAGTCGCGGTGCCGGAGCGAAATGCAGCGTCTGAGATTCGTAAAATTGCGAGTGCTGGTGACATGCGAGAGTGCAGCAAAAAGTTAAGCAAAGCGGCGCTAACTACCCGTTGACTTCCTTTGCCACTCGTCATTTGAAACATGGAAAGTCCTGGGAAGTCATTTTTTTATCTTTCACAGAAAGGGATCGCCAGCAGTTTTGAACCTGAGGAGGAAATATAAGAAATTTTAAGAGCTCGAAATATCAGGAAAAAATATCAGAAATCAAATGCAGGAGGAGTCATTCTCAGGCGAGGCTGACGTATGTGGCCGGCGATCATGTTTGATATTTAAATCAAAATTCGTATGTGACGTTCATTCTGAGTAAATTCTGACAGGTATAGCATTTTGGACAAGCTCAAACTAGACTGAAAGGTCCAGAACATCCTGTCAACGAATCGCTGTTCTCTTTCACGTGAATCCATACACGAGAAAGATACTTCAAACGAGCTTAGGTACCCGACAGATTCTTTTATTAATTACATGAAAATTATGAAATAAACTTTCATAAGATTTGTTATCCTCGAAAGTGTATCCTTTCTCTTTAAGTTAAATTTTCCATATTTTAGGGTTTAGCGTACTATTCAAAATTAACAGAAACTTGGCAGACGTACAACTATGGGCACAGGTCCTAGTACATTGTTGTGATGAGCACAAAAGCATGGAAAGCCTCTTACAAGCTTATATTTATTGAGTTATTGTTCTAAAGAGGAAAATGAACGTTTCGACTATAAAGGGCATGAAAGATAGAAGTCCGGAAGGCCTATCTGTTAGGCTACCTCAGCTATAGATAGGCCTTCGGAACTTTTATCTTTTGTGCCCACTTCGTTTCTTTCCATTTTTATGCCTTCTTCCCTGATTATGTATCTTTTTCTTCCACTTTCTACTTAACTTGTCGTTTCTATGCGCAAGAGACCTTGTGCGGGAACACACTTTGTGAAAAGATTCCCCGCTCTCCTAAGTCCATACTAATTGGTCCCTATTTCGGTGCGAGATAGCGAGTTGCTGCAGCGCTGCTATTCTTACTACTGCCACTACTACTCGACCATAGAGGCTACTTTCAACACCTGGATCAATTAGGAAAAGCTATAAAGGAAAGGAATGGTCTTATTTAGAATATTAAAATTAAACCAATTTTAACAAAAATGCTGACTGCGTATTATTTAAAAAAGGTTTGTTTGTAAAATAAACAAGAATTCTAAAATGCATAAATCGCTGGTGCCAGTAGAAGAAATCAAGAAATTTCGTTAATATCTTCCCGGCTGATAGAAATACCACAGTTCTCTGTCTGAGTACTCGCAATTGAGTGGGGAGGAGTTAAAAGAGGAAGATAGTGCGAAAGCTCCCGGTATGCTCAGCCACTCGAACACCAAGAGCTCTAGTAATAGAGCCCTGGTATATATTCCGACGCACATCGTTTGCAAAAGTGTTTATACAGTACAGACGAGACCATGACTTTAAGAAGTTTGTCTTTTCAATTAAAAATGCAACCTATTTTTTATTTGCCCTCCCAAAATAATCTCGAAATGTTTGAGGGAAATATTTTATAGAAGGGAAAGATCTTTTTTAAGTTTTTCGGACTGAATGCCGATAAGTGGTAACACAAAGTAAAATTTCTTTTTTTGTACCGTAGTCGGAGATATGGAACTACAAGACTTTTTCGGTTCAAAATGTTCTCGAAAATAATAGAATCTTCATTGTTAGTGACAGCACCTAATTTACACAACTATTGTACGAGGGAAAATAAAAAATTCGCAGAATTTTTTAATAGCTGTGAGATTGTCAAGTTAAACGAGTTAAAACATGCCAGAACTCTTCACTGGGTGTTTATTTTGCTTCAAGTAACTTGCAGTCAGTTCCATGCAAGCCTCTATACTGTTAACACTGTCTAAAAAAGAAGCTGTTCCGACCATGGAAAAATGGTATTTTGAGATAAATTCGGATATCACATTTTTGTAAAACTCGAATGGAAAGGAACACAGATCATTCGGGCTTTGGAAAAAGTTTATGGAACTCGTGCTCCAAAAAACTACAGTCTTCCAGCGGATTCAGCCATTCAAAGAAGGAAGAGACGACTTTAAAAACGACCCTCGCTCGAGAAGACCAGGAACCTCAAAAATGACGAACATCGAGGCAGCTCAAAATTTGATTGAAAAATATCGGCGAAAAACTCAGTCAGATAGCTACGTCCCTAGACATTTTCTTTGGATCGGAAAATTAAATTTTTCGTGACAATTTGGGACTCGTCAAGCTATCAGCATCACGGGTCCCAAAAGCGTTTCGGCCTCACCCACAGTATCTTCGAAGTGATATCTTCTAACATTATTGGACAAAATTGAAGCAGATGAAGAGCTATTTTTGGCAAAAGTGATCACCGGAGACGAAACCTGGATTTTCCAGTATGATTCTGAGTCTAAAAACCAGTCAAAGCAATGGTTCCCGCGTGGATCTTCAGAACCCAAGTTCATATCTCAAAAGTCGGCCCAAAAAGGGATGGCCTCGGCTTTCTGGGATTCAGTGGGCGTGATGCTGACAGATTACCTTGAAAATCAAAGAACAGTAATAGGAGTTTGCTACGAAGAGGTTTCAAGGAAGCTAAAGGCAGCTATCATTAAAAAACGGAGAGAAAAACGTCAAGGTGGGGCTCTGTTTCATCATGACAATTCACCAGCGAATTCTTTGGAGGTTGCGCATGATGTCCTTAGAGAATTTCGATGGGAAGTGCTTCCTCACCCAATGTATGGTCCCGATTGAGGTCTATCAGAATTCTTCCTCTTTCCAAAACTCAAAGAAATTTTCAAATGAACCCATTTAATGGGATAGAAGAAGCAAAACACTGTGCAACTACTTGGCTCCGAAAATGTCCTCCAAAATTTTCCAAAGACAGTCTTCGAACCAGAAAACATCAGTTTGAAAAGTGCAATGACCAGAATGGCAACTGTGTTAGAAAATAACCCCATGTATATCTACTGATTTTGTAAAATAAATTTACTTCTCAAAAATTCAGCGAACTTTTTGATCCACCCTCGTATATTACTTGTATGTTTCTTGCAGGGATATTATTTATTATATGTTACTTGCTACTATTTGCTTAATAAAACCAGGCAAATTCATCCAAATAAATTATCTCAAAAATTATTCACAGTGACTTATTTTCTGTTGGCAGGGAAGTTTAACGGGAGTTTCAACGCGTGTCAACTGGTGATCCTGACTCTCTTCTAAAACTTAATTCAAATTTTAATGAATCTTGGAAGAAAACGCCGAAAACCACTCTAAGTAATTCATGGCTTGACCAGATGGTCAGCGTCTCAGAGGGATGCGCTAATCAGAATTGTAGTTCAGACTTCGTGAGGGACTCGCGCTCCTCAAGATATGAAGCGTGATTTGAAACTCCACCGAAAGAGTACGACAATTTCGTGTCATCGGGGAAAATCTTATCAAAATTTGCTCACACTAACTAAGAATTATCAACGCAATTGCAAGACCTGGTTATGGATTCAGTTGAAAATTTATGAAACATGCTTCTTTTTCCAGAATATTGTAACAGGAAAGCGATTTGTAACAGGAATGAAAATAAAATAATTCCAATTACAAAACGTCCCATCGGGGACTTGACATTCTTAAAAAGCCTACTGAGTGCATTTGAAGTTTTTTGGCAATCCGGACTCGCCAGCGTTTTGGGATGCTTGTCAGCTCTCGGAGGAGTAGCGCTAATTACGGACTGCAGAGTCAGCCATCTCACTTTCAAAAATTTGACACAGTGGTGGTTATTTAACGCAAGTCACACTTGCCCATTTCAATTTATTCAGATCGTATTTGCCCCGGTTTTTACTTACACTGGCTGTGCTTGCCATGGTTTTTGTTTTTCCTCGCCGCATTTCCTGCGGTTTTTATTCACGCGTCTTATTTACGACGGTTTCAATTTGTACGAGCCTTATTTGTCACTGATTTTATTGATGCATACCGTATTTGCCACCGTTTTTGGTAATCCAGACTAAGTTCGCCGCGCTGTATAGGCTTGCAGGTAATATTTTCTGCCGTTTTGATCTGTGCAACCAGTATTTGTCGTTGTTCTTATTTATACTGGCCGTATTTGCCCCTTTTCTATTTAGTGACTTGAAGAAATGGACTTCAGTCTGTACCAGAGAAGGACGCGAGCCCCGTTTTTTAAAGTCGCCCGATATTCATTTAAGCCTTATTTTGCGCCTTTTTTTATGTACGTAGGCCGTGTTTGCCACCTGTTTCATTGTGCAGACTGTATTTGATGCCGTTTTTGCCATCGTTTTTATTTATGTAAACCGTACTTTTCGCTGTTTCATTTATGCAGGCCGCTTTTCTGGTTTTTATTTATGCTGGCCCTATTTTCCACCTTTTTACACAGTTCGTAGTTTCCACCGTTTTTCATAGTCCATAGTTTCCACCGTTTTTCATAGTCCATAGTTTCCACCATTTTCCATAGTCCATAGTTTCCACCGTTTTAATTCACTCGTTGCCTTATTCGCCGCCGTTGTTTACTCGTGGGGCTGCAGACGTCTTGCTCTGGGACAACTGGCCACCACAGTCGCCCCAGTGGCTCGTATCTAAAGATGTTGGGTTCGGATGAATCATTACAAGTCAGGGTGCCAAGTGTGTTTGATGCTCACTGACCACTCACTTCAACGCATATTACTTGTACGTACACGAATTGACTGAATAAATTTCAAGCTAAATTAGTGTAACGGATAGTTTGCATTGCTCTTGTGAAAAAAATCGAAAGCAGAGTGGTTACTGAAAGCGCATACGCCGGAAAATCCAAGAAGTAACGCTGCATTCCTACCTGTTGGCGCTAAATACTTCTTGCATTCAGTTCGTGGTTATTCGATAAAACAAAGCTTCATTAAGAACGTATTTTCAGTGTCTGTTTCCCTAAATGCCTTGCACCTACGATCAGTGCCCATAGCCTCTGCAGTTTTTACCAATTAACCAAGCCAATAACATATTTCCTGGTGCCACGAAAGTTAATTCCATTGTTCCAAACCATGATATAATTGTTTTTGTTAATAGGCATTTGTGCTGGAATTTTCTAATCGTAATGTTTTTACAAAGTTGAAGCACTTGTTGTGCGTTTATTATCAATGAAAAGCACATGTTCATCAGGAGCAAGAGCTAATGATAGCAATTAAAAATTAGGCATCTCTAAATAGCATTTCAGCTGAAAGCAGCAAAAATACCAGTTGACACTCTATGCGTCATGTATTTTAAAAGTTCAATTCCATTTTCAGCATCTTTGTAACGAATGCAACTCGTGAGAAACCTGCTACAGGTTATCTTCTATGTTTTTTATTAAATTATCCATTCAAACACGCAAACACGAGACAACGGAAAGGGTTCGTTTTCAGTGAGAAATAAACGCGCTATCCCTGCATGCCACGGAGCGCCTGGAGCAGTTAGTCCCACTGGAGCAGTTAGTCCCACTGGAGCAGTTAGTCCCAACTTGTTCGAGGTACAGAGCCCTTACAGAGCCCACTGCACACTTGTTGAGCCCAACTAGAGTAATTTGATACAAAAAGTATTTTAATTAATCAAAAAATGAAACAAACCGCACAAAACTCAAGACTATATTTGGAAAACGCATGTAAGTCGACGCCATATACAAATTCTGAAGCAGAGCGCAGGCAAAATGAAGTTAGCAAACAATGCATAGAACGCATGTCTCGACCTCCGCCGAGCGCCTGAGACCCACCCGCCTAACTCCTCGGCTCGATCGAAACCAGTGATAAGTACGATACTAAGATGAACCTACCGTACAGGGACTGTACAGCTATTTCAGTCTTTTACGTAGTCGGTCTTCTTCCAACTCATTCGCGGGTGTTGGTGATCATCTTGACTAGTTTGTAATTACGTTATTTATGTAAATTTCATAGGTAATATTCTTCGCGCTTAACTCGTGCTATCAGATTCGTTGTAGCTTGTATATCAATAGCTTCAAATCAGTAGTTTTCCTTCGTATTTGCAACTTTGGATTCCTGTGCTGATGCTCCAAAAATGAAAGGACGGAGCGAATGGAGCATAAAAACTGTCTGTGGGACCCGATATTCTCTGGGAAATTGACTCTGGTAATTAACGAGAAAATTAGCCCATGAACTTCAAGCGAATATCATCTCTCTATTTATGTTCTCCTGTCTATCTGCCTATACCTTAAGCCTTCCAAAATATTCTTCGGGCTTTTCAAAACTTTTGGCATTGAATTAATTTATAAAACCGTATGATATTGTTTCTATGACCTTTTGATTTATTCCCGCAAACTCTCGCTTTCTTTTTTAAATATTTCGCTTGATTTGTGAGAGTTTTCATTGAGTTTCAGGACCTTTGGATGCATTTACTCCCAAGACCTTTGGATGCATTTACTCCCAAGACCTTTGGATGTACTTACTCCCAAGACCTTTGGATGCACTAACTCCCAAGACCTTTGGATGCACTAACTCCCAAGACCTTTGGTGGCACTTAATCCCAAGACCTTTGGATGCACCAACTCCCAAGACCTTTGGTGGCACTTAATCCCAAGACCTTTGGATGCACCAACTCCCAAGACCTTTGGTGGCACTTAATCCCAAGACCTGGGGTAATACTTTATTTTTCGTGCTTAAGAACGAATTGAGTGTCGGAATCAGAAGTTTCATTGCGACTTCCACTCGTAATTTTAAGATTGTAATCTTACCGGTCCAAACTAGAAGTTTCATCGAGACTTCCCCATTTTAATTTTAAGCTACAATCTTACTGATTGGAAATCAGATTGTTGCATGCTTTGCGTGTGACTGATTTCGGAACGAACAATTTTCTTTCTTTTCGTTTTGTTTTATTTCTGTTTCTTGTCTTTCTATTCGCTTCTTTTCTTTTTTCTTTTCATTTATTTTCATTTCTTTTCATTTCTTTTATTTCTCTTTATGTCTTTTCATTTCTTTTGTTTTTTTCGTCTCATTCATTTTCATTTCTTTTCTTTCTTTCCTTTTTATTTATTTTTTTTTGTTTTTCTTTTCTTTTTATTTCTTTTCTTTGTTGTTGTTTTTCTATTCTTTTTATTACTTTTCTTTACGTATCTATTTTTATTTCGTTTAATACACTTTCTAAACGTCACAATTGACCTACAAGACCTTTCTATCAAGTTTTAGGATATATTTCGATTCATTTTCGAAAAATTTTACGAATACAATTCAATTTCAAGTGACTTCACTTTTGTAAGACTTTTCGAATCAAGTACATCTTGAATAAATATCTCGGTTTACGACTAAGATATCTTTATATGCATCTAAAATGCCTCCACTGACTTCCAAACCAGTCCATCGACGTTAAAAACCTTTCGACTGATCTCAAACATCTCTTCTGTGGTACTCAGTCTATCAATAGAATTTTAGAACCTTCAATGCTTTACCGCATAGGTCGTCTGAACCTCTTACATATGTTTCATTAGACTTTCCCAATCACTTGTTTCCTTGCCAGCCTTTTTACTCTTCGATTTCCATGTTCGGCCCAGCGATGTGATGTTCACTGTCGCCACAGCCACGTGGTCACGCTGGTGGTCGGTGACGCGGTCGTGGGTGGCGACGCAGGCTGGGCGTCTCCAAAATTCGTGGTCTTTCTGAGCTGCGACGCTGAGGTGTAAGTGACGCACCACCCGGTCAGACTCGGCAAATTGAAAGAATACTCAGTTTAATGGTACACTTGTAGTTGAAGCTACCGCATTTCATCGCAATGATCATCCATAATTTTTTTTGGCTTTTCTTTGTTCCTGTTTTCTTGTTATTGCGGGATGAGGAAATCTCACGTCCGTGCAGGATTTCATACTGCAATTCATTTCTTCCCGTTTATTATTTTAATAATAGAATCGTTCTTCATTTGTGGGTATTAAAAGCTATGAGTTTCACGCGTATGCATATTGCCAACCTTCCTCAATATGCCTCCTTCTTGATCTCAACAGTCTCACGTCGCAACAGTGTTGTACTCTGAATTTTCCTTTGATAGGGTACCTGAACTTTTGAAAGCACCTCCATCCGTGTCCTGCATTGTAGGATTTCCTTTGTGCTGCTTGCCCATGGAGGAATTGTTTTAAATATCCATCGGTACTCTATCTGTCGTGCCGATGTCTCAAAAAATAACTTCAAAAAACATAACAAAATAACTACTTTCCAATTATGAATCTCATTTCATTGCTTATCTTGGCAGACAATTGTGTTCGATTGATACCGAAAAGAGGCGTTTGTGTTACCGTGTCCCAAGAAGTCTCTACGACGATATTCTGTTACGGCATATATCCATCAACTGCATCCATTTTACGGTCCTTGAGTTTTTCCGTATGACCTCGAGTTATGTGCGTAGTAAGCGTCACCCAAGTTGTAAAAATACTTGTAAGCATGAACTTTTTCTAGATAATCGTTTTAAAAATTATAAAATTTCCCACGAAGGTTGCTGCAATTGAAATTTTGGATAAGAATACACGTTGCGAAAATTCTCCCTTTCCTAATCTAAGCTAATTTTTCTTAGTTGAATGACAGCTTACACGGATTCTACCTAAGAATACTGAATCATTAACTAAGAGGTGCGGGGTGACTGTAATGCTAAGATTTCATACTAGATCCTATCTCTCACCTGATCAGTATTTAACAGCAAAAATTTGTCACGATTTCCTACCAAACTGAAAGCACGCTAATCTCCTAACGCCCTCTGACGTATTCATGGACGGTGACGCTCGAATGGAGATTACTTTGCTCGTGTTGTTCTGAGACGCCCGTGACAAGGCAAAAATTTCACTCAGTGTTGCTCCAGAGTTGTTTAAAATGCCACTTTGAGAAAACTGTGTTTTAACGTTGAGTCTTTTTTTAGAAATTAAGAAAAAACACTTCCTAAGCCTAGCAAAAATTAGAACTCATCATGTGAAATTAAGGTGCTTTATGATTTTATAAGTCTCTTATTTAAAATGTGCTACAGTAACATACTCCCGTGGTTACGAAGCTTCATCTTTAACCTAAGAAAATTAAGTGAAATGTTGTGGACGTACTTCAAATTCGTCTGAAATATTCACTAAAAATGGCGTAAAATCACTTGCAGATGACATCGTTTCGTCTGCAAATTGTTGTTACACCTATAAACACATTCAGAACCACTCAATTTAGACACACGAATACTCCGAAATGTCTTGGAGTGAATTCTGCTTCAAATATGGACAGAAAGCTTTTGAGAAACAACGCAACGACGATCATTGGTTTCAACACATTCCAGCAGTACAACAAAAGCCCTTCTTTCATGTCACAAACGTGTAACAACAAATGCATGTCATCGTACACGACAGGAACTCACGCTGTTAACATGCCGTGTCGCACCAAACGTGTCGCAGCGCCCAATCCGACATAACAAACAAATTTCTGAGTTGCCCACGTGTTAGTTTGATGTTCCCTGTGTAAGGAATTCCTGTGCATCATGGCAATGAGATATGAACAAATTTACAAATTATCTGATGGTTTGAAGAGGACCCAGGGAGCTCGTCAAATGTGGGTGGGTTCGAGTAAAGTTCTAGGCGAACGTCCACGCTTATTTTAGGGTACTAAATTGGCAGGCTCGTGGTTAAACTTTAAAGGAATCAGTCTTCAGATTAACTTTTCTCGGACTTCTCTTAGAAAAATTCGTGTCATCGACTTATATTCTTATAGCAAACGCATTTGTATCAACCACTGCAAGGCTCGAAGTTTCTTGATCTTCAGATTCGAGAGGCGAGTTTAGATCATCCGTAAAAAACTTCTTAAATTAGTAAAGTTTATAATATACCTAATATTCTGGTTATTTGACCAACCGTTATATTTAGCATGTATTCCTTCATTCTCCTGAAAACATTTCAGTGAATACCTTCTTTCCTATGATACGAGGGGATTATAGATTTTCTTTGAACACGTTTTCAAGTTCATTGACCAATACAGTGAGCGTGTCGCGTAGACCTATAGTGTGTAAACTTGTCAGGTAGACCTGTCAAGTGGAGAGAAATAGTGGGTAAACTTGTCAGGTAGACCTGTCAAGTGGAGTTACATAGTGGGTAAACTTGTCAAGTAAACCTGTCAAGTGGAGTTACATAGTGGGTAAACTTGTTAAGTAGACCAATCAAGTGGAGTTACCATAGATATTCCAGGTAGCATTGAATGTTGACTGATCAAGAATTGTCGCGAAGACCTATTGATAACCTCTGAACTGAACGCTTGTTACGGAAGCCCGTCAAAATTTATTGGTTAAAATAAATTTTCACGTTTTATTAGCTTCTCCCGAAGATCTGAGTAAGTGGAGCTTGTGCCTAAAATTACCCTTTTGAATTTTAACCCTTTGAGTCCTAAATATTCTGGTGTACGGTTAGCCAAATTTGATCAAACCAGGTCAATTGTGTTGTTTGCGTCTAACTAAGGCTACTTTGAAGTGTCGATGCATGACTTGGCTGGGGTTCCAAGAAAGTCTCTATCGTCTTCTAGCTCAAAAAAACTATTGAAAGTTACCACGGGGAAAATTTTGACCCGGAACTGGAATATCCGTGCAGAGCTTAAACGGTTGCGGATCATACCTACCACCCGAGTTTGCGTGAATATGATAATATTCTTCTTGGGTAGATGAGTATAATCTTGTTTTTTCAGGAATTTTGTATAGTCTTAAGTGAAGCTTATCTGCGTACCTTCACTCTACACATGAAGCTTATTATCCTGTGTAAATTTCTTTATTTTTTGCAAGCGTTCCGTTTTCATCTTTTTACGGCAATTGATTATAATTTGTTCACCGTGTTGACCACTTTCTATGATTCAAATTAAAGTCAAAAGGGGAAGTGAATGAATTAGAGCATGAAGTGTAATCTTCGGAGCACTCTATAGCGGAGACGCAACTCGTTATTGTAATCGAAAATGGTCCGAACTTTCGCCTACTCGCGTTGTACGAGTAATTTTCATAACATAGCCATACTCGAAGAGCTGTCACGGGAAGCGAGTTAAAAGGAAATGTTTCTCTCTCAAAAGCAAAATCACAAACGGAGGTAAATTGTTTTAAATGAATTACGGCTTTCATTACCTTATCACATAATGAATTTTGAAAGACGATTTTATCTCAAGGTACTTAAAGGCAGATGTCTTATCGTATTTAATTTTAAATAAACTCAAACCAAATCGCAATGCAAAAAAACAACTAGGGATTCTCAACTTATTTTCTAATTCATATATATGTACGCATATTGGCCGACTTGAAAAGAAATGGGACAGTTATGATCCAAGGCCTTGAAACTCATAACTGTACAATCTCTGATTCTTGACTTAGGAATTGTCATTTAACTAATTCTAAGACTCCTGTCATACCTTCACCCGCTTAACTGAGGTAATCACCAAGTGCTAACACATGAACTAAATATTTCTGTTCTGCTCTATTTACTCAAAGACTTTGTTTTAATTTTGGAACCAGACTTTGCCTGTATAAAAAAGAGCCATACATTACCCTGTGATACTTTCATTGTTTATTAGAATTACAGGATTATGTGAAGCTAGTCACCTTTCCTGAACTCCAACGAGATGTGTGTCACTCGGCACTACAAAAAAATATATATATCCCCGTACCAAAGCGATTGAAGTATTTGAAAGTATTGAAAGCATCATATTTACAAACAATGTTCCAATTCACGCATCAATGAAATCTATACATCACCAGAGAATCTTTACGCTCGCCAAAGAACTAGCGCTTCTTTCCATAATCTAGTTATTTTTGGACGATTTTTTAACCTAAAACTAATTTTTTCTCATTTTTTTCGTATATTATCTAAGGAAGTCGATGATATCTTGTATTCAGAATACATGACTATAGCAGATTATATGCAGAGAAACAAAACACGCCAATTTGTTGAAATATAAATAGAATAGAACCTTTCGTCATTCAAAATACATTGTAAAACCGCTAGTTTTACGAGTGTACCGCACCTGTGACAGCCCCACGACTCATGTTTCTTTCAAAACCAATACATCTGGTGCACACTACTACTCTGTACAGATGTGCAGCGCACTGCAGTTGCTAACGTTAGGTCTTACTTATGAAGAATAACTCGCAGGCCTAAATTTTTCTCATCAATAATTGATGAGACTTCAGTAACCTAAGAAAAGCGCCAAATCTTCCGCAGAACGTAGAGAAATTGTGATACTTGTAATAAATTCCCGCACCCATTTTACCATTTGAACTAATTCAGAATCTGTTTTAACTTTTAGGTTTAAAATTACCATAAAAAATGAATTGAAAAATAATATCTCAACGATAATTACTGAAAGTGTCGACTTGTGAAATTAAGTATTACAACTGGAAGGTCGTTGCATTTTCGTTAGTGGAAAAACTAGGTTACGTAGAAACTTGTATATTTGAGCATAACCAATTGCATCAAACTCCAACGGCAGGATGGTCGTTATGCATTTTCCCCAAGTGATGTTTTCGATTAAAAAGTATATCGACTAATTGGCGAATGGCACACGGCTGAATTTATTAACAAGTTATTCATCAACACTTATTTTTAGGCAAAGGACAATTTGGGGCTTAAAATTTTGCTGGTCACCTGTGATTACTTTGTCTTCATAATAAGTTATTTACTCTGATGTAAAAATTTCTTCAATCATGTCTTGCTTGAATTTGAGTCACCATTTCCCCAGCTTGTATACAAAGAGTTCATAATGATTTTAATTGATGTGCACTACATTCTGAAATTGAATTATATGGAAACCTGGATCATACAAAGTATTGAATGAAAAATTTTCCATGTACTTTTTGGTAACTCATCTTAGTATTTCACATTGCTATAATGAGCGGAGAAACATTTTGATCTTCTACAAGTACTTACTCGTTTACGCTAAAGAGAGCGGTTGATCTAGTTGTTAAAATAATTATTTATTCAACTTTAAAGGCCGTCGTTGCGTGAAAAAAACAGTACGGGGCAAATTAGAGCTTCAAGTGAATACTAGACAGTTTGAAGCGCTCGTATTTGAAGCTCTTAGTATTAACTTATTACAGCTTGTGAAAAGTCAATAACCAGTTTGTAATTCAAGAAAGTTAAGAAATTTGGGAGAGCATCTTTTTTTAATCTTATAATCTCTAACTGGGCAAACTTATATCCATAGAGCCTGAAATGCATAAAATAGCCACATTGTGCTCCAAAACCATTGTTCTCACGCAGCAGTCAATCGTTAAGTGCAAAATTGACATAGATGCGCCAGTGCACTGAGCGTACTGTGCAAGATGAGCTTGAATTTTGGTTGCAGTATTTCTTGGCGCCAAGGAGGAAAGCTCGTGGAACGCTTCAAAATCTCACTTTTCTGCTGCGGAAAGAGCTAGAGCTGACTTCGACGCTCTTGCACCTATTATTGACGCGAGTGCACGTTTGTGTGTCACTGAGAAATACGTACACGACAAAGTGATTGAATGTGGTCCAGTACGTCGTACCGTCGACTTGAAAAGCCAATTATGCATGTGCACATACAAGCACTGTTAAAATTTATTTTTTTAAGGACCTTGTGCTCTGAGGATCCTGTGCATGTATGCCTTCGCGTTCGACAAAAACGACCCACTAGTGTATGTGCGCATGATACAAGTGGCAAAATTCAGTGATTTAAAAATAACGGCTTAAATCTTGCGTAAGGATAAATACTGCATATGCACAATAATTTAAGTACTCAGTATTCATGCCTTGGTCTGCTTTTTTATTTCATAAAACTATTCTACCTTAAACCTACTAACTCACCTCTTCTTTTTGAGCACTAAGAGCCATGTGGAGAAGAAATGTATGAACTTCGTTCTGCAACAAATAGCTTGCTCTTGAAAAAACCTGGATCCTTTTTCTGGTGATTTGAACTTTCCCTGGGGAAGGGATCACAATTTTACACGTCGGAATATGTTTTAAAGTTTCCGAATTTCAACCATATAAAACTACTTTTCTCAGTCCTTGAAGTTATTCAAGCTTCTCTTAATAGTTACAAAACATTTCCTGAAAGTTCTTTAGATCTGCAAACGACGAAATAAACTCCTGAAGAGTATTTTTTTGGAAGCTCACTTGAAATTGTCTCCTCAACGTTCATTTCTGGAAGGCACTCTTATTTTATTGAATCACGATACCGTTCAAGCATCACTAGAATAATATCTATTGTCATTCACTTGGTCATATTTAAAAACACTCGAATGCACTAATTCCTACAAACTAGCCCGCACTGTTTGCGAAAAGTTTCCATGATGTCACTCAATAAGAATTAGAACGATTTTAACGACACTTTAACCTGCGTCGTTAAATATCACAATCCCCTATACTCAAGTTCTTAAACCACGTCAGTATTTTATGGCATCACTATCGCAGAGCGTGATAGGGAACACCTTGTTGAACGCCACATCGACAGGCCACTCGGCGGGCTGAACTTGAGCACAACGGGCGCTGGTCTTCTGCGAGCTGAGAGAGAGCCACTTCTTATTGTTGTGTTGGGGAGGTTTTCGCCGCAAGACTCACAGTGGGTATACGATCATCATCAGAGAGACTCGTCGTGCCTTACGTCCTCCACCCTCGCGCTCTATCCTTAGATGACTCTTTCTTCTTGTCTTCTTCACTAGCGTGAACGTTGCTTTCTGGCGCGCCAATGGAAGGCTGTCACTCACAGCGCCTTTTCCAGAGCTAGGCTCAACAGAGGCTGCTAGTTGCGCCTGAAGGGTATGTGACACGTTGTGTGTCAATTTGATGCTTCTGAAATGAGAGTAAAGTAGTTCTCATCGAAACTTTGGTTAATCCTAACATTATGGAACGAGTGCCGTGAGGTTCTCCCGCTTTTCGTCCGATTATGTGACGTCAGTCACGACCAATGAGCTTCGAGTACATGTTCCTTCACAGCCAATGAGGAGCTCGGTATTTCAACACGTTATGAGCGTGTCGTCATGCGCATTTCCACCAATGAGCGACGCTAGTGACGGGTAATATTGAAAGTAAGTGGAAAATTATAATTGAGGTATTTATAAATCACAAGTTAGTGAGACGCTATCACGGTTGAGCTGTCCGAGCTCACCGGCGCGGCAGATGAGCTTGCATTCCTTTGCAAGGAACCGCAATCTCGACTGGCCACACTGTTTGTCTCAATTTGTCTTGATAATAAAGGCCATTTGTTGTGTCCAGTTTGACGCCTGAGTCGTATTTCGCCACGATAAGTCCAACACTGAACGATTCCTACACCCTGATTCGTGTCACACCTGAGTCATCCGCGTTCTGAGCCGAGAAAACTACAGGCTTACGGCCGTTTTTTCGTCGAAACGCAGACACAAATTTACTGTGCGGACCCATGCATCGATCTATGGCAACCTTCTGCAAAAAGAATCGAGATGAAAGTCATTGAGAAAAATAGAAAAATAAATTCGCAAAATCCTTTTTGATTCGGTTATGTGTTTATAAGACGTCTCCAGCTCTTGTTTTATAGAAGGCTTTTATACATATTGAGAGGATCTCTGCTTCTTTGTGTACTAAAAATTAAGTATTGCTTCAATTCCAGGATAAAGGCAAAACCATTCTCTTGAATCATTTATCATTGGAAAATTTTTCTGAAGAAGTGTCATTCAGCGATATAAGTTATGCTATTAAGGCATACTTTTCGCTTCGTTACAGCAATGGGAGAAATTTCCAGAAAAAGAGGATTCAATAAAATATCCTGATGTAGAAACGTTTAGATTCATTGTGGCTTTTTGTGAAAGTTGTGTACAATAATAAGGCAATTAATTATTTTCTATCATTATTAAAGCATACAGGACAAACTATAACATGGTTATAATCGTTTCAAGACGAGTCGCTCGTGTTTGTGAATGATTTTATTTTTTGCATTGTGAAAATGATTAGAAATTTGTTCCTATTGCTCAATGGCATGAAATGAGCGATCGAGTTGCAGACAGAGATTGTCTACTGGAGCGCGGAGTCACATTTATTAGCTGTTAGTAAAAAAAGGGAGATCCAGGAATACTGTATGAAACGTTTTTGATCGTAAAATACATTTGTGAGAAGAAAAACCCATCGTAATAAAACTAGTACGTTTCGATCATTTGGTCATCACCAACTAATAAAGTACAAAGAGAGTCACCTGAAAAAATATAAAAAAATAAGATAAGTTTTTACACTAAAACAAACTTTGACAATCTACTTATTGACAAGAGAGAATTGAAATAAATTGAAATTGTTCTTTGAAACCGATTTCATTTTGGAAATAAAGAGGTATTCTAAGATTCATAATTCTGTAGAGAATTTCACTCTACCTAAAATTTTAAAGGCATGTTTACTGCTATGTTACACGGAAAGACATGATTTCGAATAACTGAATGGAATTGGATTGTTGAAGTATTTCTAGTACGACAACTTCTACCTTCATGTTCGGCAATGTTACAATCTGGAGTACGAGAAGTGATACCAACATTCTCGAAAGTACAAAGTGCACACCTGTATTTGTATTTTAGGAACGCCTGCGTCTCACTAGAAAGCCGATAGTTCAATCTAAAAAATGACCCAACTTTATGAGTTTTGACTTATATAAATCTGAATCTGATACGACTGAAAAACTTGCTCACGGATCTCGAAATTTCTTTTTTAATTTCTACTGACTGAGGACCAAAGTAAAGGAAGCACTGGGAGAGAGACCGTGCACAATCAGTCATTGGTTGAATGCTGAGATTGTTTGTATATTTCTTATATAAAATATTTCAACAAGCCGATCCTATTCAGCCATTCAAAATCATGCTTTCCAGCGTAACACAGCACTAATGTAAATAGCTTCAGAATTTCAGGTAAAACGAAATTTTGTTCATAGTTGCGAATCTTAAAATCCCTGTTCATTTTAAAATTGAAAACCCTACTTTTAGATAGATTATCAAGGTTCGTTACTGTAAAAACTTGTTTGTCTTCTTTTTCTTGGTTTTTCAGGCGACTCTCTTGAAACTTTACTAGCTGATCAGCGAAATACGTTTAGTTTTTTAACACGTTGACTCCGAAGTGGGTCATATATGGTACATGCGATCATCTAACCTAACCTAATAAACCAAAGCACTATCATGTATGAATACAAATTTTCGAGTTTTCTTCAAATTTGTGTTCATCAATCGAATAAGCTTGTTCTGATTAGAAAGAAAATTAATAGAGTAACCAAATTTGAGAAACCAAAATCTTTCATTTCTAAATTCACAGAAGATATATTTGTCGGCATGTAATTTTACCTGTGTGGAGAATCGGAGTCAACGTGTTAAGTGATTTTTCTTAACGCAAATGCATTTTACGATCAAAAATGCTTTATGCAGTATTCTTGGATCACTCTTTTAAACTGAACATTGAAAAATTCCCGAATGGCTAGCTTTAAACAGCTAAGTCTAATGTTACGAAATTGGAGATTCAAGTCAATTTATACCGTGCATCTACCTTCGAAAGCCAAGAGCTTCATACTGGATGACGTTTTGTGTCCAAATCGTTACTTTCCTTTTAAAGTAAACATCCCTCTCCACGTTCCTACCGTTACTTATTCATTGAACGAGCAGAGTTGCATCCATTCAGCATAAGTAGTTCAATTCGAAAGTAATGCCATTGCTAAAAGTCTTGCCGGTTAGTTATGGGATAGGTAATATGGTTAGGTTAGTTAGGTTTGTTTATCCTATGCTATGGGACTGGCGAACTCCGGGGAGCACAGATAGGTTACTTCAATTACAAAAAGGCCTTCGGGACTTAATCTTTTGTGCTTATTTTTTTTCAATTTTTACACCATCTTCGCTATCTCTTCTTTGTCCTTTCTTTCTCTTCCTTCTTAACTTGCCGTTTTTATGCGCAGGGAATCCGGTGTGGGAATAAACCTATGCATAGAGTCCTCATTTTCTATTGTACATGCTAGATGGTCCCTTCTACACTTCGCTTTCTTTGGACCACATTTCAACGAGGATAGAGACCTTTAAGCTAACGAGTGACATTTAATCTTGCAATTTAGTTGCTCATCGCGTCATTTCACCTGGAAGTTCAAGAACCGATAAATGCGACTACTGACATCGCCCAAGCAATCTCTTAAGCATCGGCCCAAGAAGAGATTTAATTCAGCACTACATAGCAAGTGTGGATGTGAGATTTTATTTCTTATTTTCATATCAGCGAGTGCGATGAATTAATTGAGGCATAATTTTAGGAATTGATGGCAGAATTGCTTACATAAGTCTCACTTTCCCTTAGACCATTGCGTATTTCAGTAACTTGAAGGTACTTTCCTTGGGAGTGTTAGATTTTGAAATTTTACTTCTTTGGTTGTGGTTTCGTCATCTCCTCCTTAAAGCTCTTTGGTAGAACACATGTAACTCGGTGCAAAACCAGCAACACCAGTAATCCGAGGCTGTTGCGAACTTAGAAGTTTTGTAGAAAGTTCGTCTAATCTTTCCTTTTTCTGTTTCTATTTGCCCATGTTCCGTGCTAGCTATCGATTTCCACCGCGACTGTCTTATACTTTTTTAATTCGTTTTCCTAAATAAGAACTTTCCTGTTTTGATACATTATACTTGAGTTTAAAAAATCGGTTAAATGAAATATATAAAGCATTTCACTACTAGTAACTTGACGTGATTTACAAGGCAGACGTTATCTCTTTTTTCCAGGTCATTTAATTCAAAATAGAGCAGACGTAATAACATCTAATTGATGAATCATGCGAAGAGCAATCATATCACGAGAAGAAAGCTCATCTACTGGCGTCAAATTGCATAATAAAATTTAGCAAGAAACCTTGTACTTGAATATCTAATTAAAGAGAAGAAAATCAGCTATCGTGATTCCTATTACGCAAACTTAACTGAAAAACAATGATATTGGCGAAACAGTGAAGTAGTGAAACATTGTCTTTCAACGACCTCTAATTCAAACTATTCAATTCCATGGTGCTGTCGTGTTATACGAAAATTGACATTTTTGAATCAGTTCCATGAAAATAATTTTTCGATTAGAAATGTTTTTTAAGGGATAGAGATGTGAACCTAAACAGTAAAAATCATGAAATAGTTATCAAGATGAATGCTTGAAAGTCAAAAAGTGACTTGGACGCTCGGTTTTCCGGGCTAAAACCGTGATCTAGCCCCGCAGGCTAAGGTGCG
The DNA here is from genome assembly GCA_014899125.1 of Orchestia grillus. Classification (NCBI taxonomy): domain Eukaryota; kingdom Metazoa; phylum Arthropoda; class Malacostraca; order Amphipoda; family Talitridae; genus Orchestia; species Orchestia grillus. The sequence goes on along the minus strand of VOMN01022599.1, from coordinate 1,363 downwards.
TGTGACCAGCCTGATGGACTCATCTGAAATGCCTGCTGGGTGCAAAATACGACTAGATTCACGAGTCAGAAAAACTTACATGATTTATGACGCGTGGTTAGGCAAGCTTCCAATCTGTCCCTTCATGAACCATGGTCAGAGCTGTATTTCGTGGTGAAAAATCAAAACTAAGGCTCCTACAACAATGCAATGGAGAGTATACAATGTGTAAAATCGTTCTTCGATATAACTCGCATCAAAATGTGGATATGAGATTAGCAAAACTATTTCTGGTACGAGTGTCGTCACTAAATGCAATTCTAATTGTGGGTCATTCGTAAAAACTCAGACTAAACTAATTAATTTTGACTATTTTCGTATAAAAGCGATAATTAAGCACCAAAAACATGCGACTAGCAGTATCGAGAAGTTATTCAGCCGATTTTCTCCGTAGTTATTGAACTGATGTGTGAAAGATGTGCAGCCGTGGTTGAGGAGCATGGCTGAGGTGGCAAGGTATTCTACTGGTGCGACCAGCTGTCAGCTACATTTTCTGAACTGTCAGAACTGGTGTGCAGGACTGTGAGTAGAGATTACTGCTCATGATGGTTAGATCGAAGTACCAAAACGTTCCACCTATTCATTAGAGTTGTATCTTACGTAGCAAGTAACAGCTTTTTTGAAAATTCTCTCTGTATAAGAAATTCGTCCCCTAAAGAGAACGTTAGTTAATGTGCTGTCGCACAATTGGAGAAAATCATCTCAAATCAGTAATTGTCAGAGTATACTCACTCAAGGATCCCCGTCTTCTTCTTTTTCGTTTTTTTGCTCGCATATCATCCCCAAGTAACCCATAAGGATCCCCTTGGCCCTTAAGCATCTCAGAAGACGATACCGATCATCCTCGGCAGATACAGATCTCCGGATGGCTGCGAACGCGTAAAAGCATCCGCGCAAACGAGTGTTTTGCTGCAATGACACCAATTTTGTCGAAGCTTCTTCTTCTTTTTATGGCACCGAGGGAACTATTTATGGTGGGCTGAACCTCCATTAAAAGCTTGATTAATGCAACACGAGACTCGTGTGCTGCCAGGTCAACTTGCTCCAAACAGAGCTTTGCATAAATTTTTGTGGTGCACATACGCGGGATAAAAGAAGTTTTTTCCCCTGTAGTACCAAATTATAATAATTATGTCCAATTTAAAGGCAGCATCAAGATTTGATAAAGTGCCGCAAACGCCTAAAGTTCTGTAACGTAGAGCCTCAACTGGGCTGCAGTTCAACATATAATTGGCGAAATAGCTATGTGAAAGTCTGTTTTGTTGTGCCTGAAGTAAACTATGAGCAGAGGTGGGCAGCGCTACTTTGAAATGTAGCGGCCGCT
>VOMN01022593.1:0-14038 GCA_014899125.1 Orchestia grillus | reverse complement strand
TATAATTACAAGCCATTTTACCGCCATGCCGAAGGAAGTATGCAGCTGCCCTGCACTACGTACGCGCACCAACATAATGGGTCACTTCAGGAAATATTTTTGACGCCAGTTTCTCGCATTAAAGGACTTGTACACAGACACGCGTCACACGCTATGCGCCACTACCAGAGTAGCTGGGGGCAATGTAAAGTCCGCCCGCACACACACCAAGTCTCCCTTATTCCTTCCTCCCTCTGAAGCCAAAACGAGAATCTAGAGAGTTTATGTATTTACGAGATAATGCCGAAGATCTCGTCAAATGGCAAGAGTTACCACCCTCTTGACTAGCAGCCTACAATGGCACCTTAGTGAGCCGCTCACGTGCTTTCCTCAAGCTGTAACGTTCAATTAAAAAACTTGCACTCATAACTCGCACTTGCTCGTTTGTTTCTCATGCTACTGAGACTACATACAAGCATTTTTAATACAATTATGGAAGATGAATATCACATTTATTAGGAAACTTAAGATGAGGAAAGCTGAGTCTGATATTCAATTCTTCACACGCTGTGCACTCATAACAATTTCCAAGGGAGAAACCTCCACATTTATCACGGAATGGTGAACGAGACTCGCACAAGCAGCTTGTAGATGTTCCCAAAAAAAAACAGCAACTCGATTGAGTATCACACTAATGTCTCCCACTACAGCACAAATGAAATGATCCCAGAAACACGGGCGACTTAAATGCGCACAACTATATACATTTTATGACAGCAAGACAAAAGCTAAATTATTGCACCAGTTAACAAATGCACAAAAAGTCTTTCAAAAATCATGGTCTGAAAAAAATGATAACGCGAAAGTAAAAAATATTTAAATTCAAAAATAAAAAATTCGGCGCGCTCGATCGAAGCAAAAAGTACTCATCCCAACGAGACGATCTCACGGGTGCCGGTGTTGTGCACATCCGCACGTGCGCTCGGAAGTATCGCGCTACTCAAGCTTTATGAAAACTCCCGGCACCAACAGGGTATTTAGCCTTCCACCTCTCATTGTAGACACTCGGCTGGTGTTTCCGCTGGCGTAATCTGAGTTCACAAGTGTTCTTCACTAGTTTATCAGTCACACATTAACAGTCTTAGATAAATCACAGGACCTATTCTAATCAGAGACCTTCGGTGCTTGTATTTAACACGAGATTAAGTGCAGGTACAGTTTCTTCATATCAGTACACAAGCAGAGTACACACAATAACACACAAGTTCACCAGAAGAGCGCGAGTCTTTCTTCGTTACCAAAAGCAGGTTGGCTGCGTTCACTTCTCGCAGAGCAACACCGCAGCCGCGTCCTGCCTCGCAGCTGCAGCAGGAGAGCTGCGCTGCACACGTAGTGCCCCACGGCCCACCAGCCGCCACGGACCTCCACAAGGCAGAGGGCCTTGATGTTATGTCTGACTCTTTAACAAAAAGTTCGCCTACACTCGTACGTCTGCTTAAAAACTGAAATTTATTTTTTGAGTCATTATCTGGACAACACAAATACGCGAATTGAGAATGAATTAAATGAATTTTAATAGTCGTCTACACAACGCTAACAATTCCTTTCAATCAGGAATGAAAGCACAGAGAGACGACCCCGTTCTCAGTAAGAAACAACACGGCGTCTGGGGGGATTTCTTCAACAAGAGATTTAGATGCCCGGCAAGCATCAGTCTCCTACTCGGCCACACACACACACCTGATCTCGGGCATGTGTGTGGCTCTGTGAACAGAGCTGTTCGGATTGTGATAATCAGCGAGATATGGGCGGGAGACGGGCCAACAGCAACCTGACACTTAATGGAAGATAAATAGAGTGTCTCATTTATTAAGAAAGGAAATGTCTCTCAATGTGCATCCCATTAGCTGCCACTTGGACATTCTTCAGAACACAAGAGCGTAAAACAGCTTTTATGAATCACAAAGTATGGGCAACAGGAAACTCTGCTTCACGAATCTCCAACTAATTAAAATCATGGTACAAAGAGCGCAACAGTGCGCCTGGAGTATTGATTTAAGACTCCAACCCTAGTATAAGAAGAGCGAAACATCTCGCTTCACGAGATCCCCGCCGGCCAGAGTGCGAACTCGAGACACTAATGCATCTGATGACGGGCTGGTGGGCCAATTGGACAGTCGAATAATGCAGTAACTTAGCATCGCGTCACCAACTGGAACGCTCCTCGCCTCTCGTGATCAAGTCCCGAATTCAATCAGGAAATCTACCAAAACTGTACAATAAAGTTCAAATTCACACCGGTTTCCATAAAGATAAATAATCAGAACATCTGAGTCACTAGGCAAAGGGAACGATAATTTCTTAGCACCACATTTCTCAGATGAGTTCGAGATGACCACCACCCGAGACAAAATACCACGAGACGGTGGCTAGTCTCAACGGACCACAGCGGGCCAAGAGCGTCGCCCTGCCGCCGCAGCGCTGCGCGCGCCACCGACCGGGAAGACTGTCCGCACGGGACTGACGCGACCTGAGCGTGGCGGTCTGCTCTGACCTGCTGCAAGCCGACCTGCTGCTGCTGCTCAGTGACCTGCTCCAGCAGCTGCGACCTGTAGCGGATATGTTCCTGTCCGCGCGACCTGCAGCTAACCTGCTCCTTTATACTAACAAGTATTGGCCTGCTCTCGTCCACACGACCTGCAGCAGGTGCCAGCCTGCCATCCACTTGATGTAGCTTCACGGCCGTCCACGTGTTTTTTTCGTAGTTAAGAAACATTAAAGATATTGTACTAGACAAATATCCATTAGGCTGGCCAACAACTGGATCAGAGCAACATGGGAAAGAGGAGAAGCTGGTGTCCCGATGCCAGCACAAATGAGGGGCAGGCTCCGCGCCCCTCGTGAGGCCCAGGCCAGGAGCTGAGGGACTGGACTGCTTGAGCGAGGAGTGTAGGGTGTCATGACGGGTGCATCGCAGCTTGGTACGGGCTTCCCTTCAGTGAACTACCTTCATAAAACTATATCAACGGCAGGAAATACCCTTACAAAATTTAGTAAGATATTTTTAACAGAAATACCAAAGAATGATCACATCCCAAGTCGTAACTGTGTAACTGAAGACTCAAAAAAGAGGAATTCTACATAAACTTCACGACTTTTGGCACTGCACGGGCACAGCATTTCAGGACCTCTGCTGGGAAGAGACGACACAGTTGATAAACCAACTGAGAAATCACCGTAAGATAAGCGAAGGAACTAAGACTAAATTTATCAAGAGAAAATGAGTCACTGAACAATAGCAATGGACGCAAACCTCCCGCCACCTTTAAATACATCAGGCGTAATACCGCAGAATAATGCCGTATAATAAATAGGACAAAAATAAGAAGCGACATAATAAGTACCAGAAGACTGTCCATTGCAGTGCGCAGAGCAAGTGGCTGCCATTCCCGACTGCCAGTGAGGCCCCCCCACACGGCGCGCAGTGCCCGCCTCCTGACACAAAGGGCGCGCTGCGAGGGGCATCACGCCAGCACCCTGCAGCGCGCTCGTGGGTGTCATCGTCGCCGCGACAAAAGCAGGAACCGCAAGGTCAATTGACTCTTTAGAGCACATTGCAGTACTGCTCCCTTATGGGGACGAGTTTACCAGATCAATGAACTATTGATGAGAAAATCCTTTCGAGGTACAATTGTGACAGAAGAGAGCAGAAGGTAGCCAGCCATTGGTGCAATGAAAAGCAAACAAATTAAATTCAGCAAGCGATACTGGAGCTCACGCCAAAACGATTACACGCTTAGAATAGCTCACTGAGCGTATCATCTTCAAAGAACATATGAATCCAAAAGTTGGACCCAGACCTCCGATGCACAGATTTACTTGGAACAGCCCGACCTATTAAAGACGAAGTATTCATTACATTCGTTACGTAGAGTAAGTCGCTGTACCCAAAAGAGCAACGAAGTCAGGACTAACGCTCAATTTGGTCACGTATCAACCACTTATGTAGCGTTCGAGGGGTTAAAACAGAAAAACCGCTCTAATAAATCACCCATAACGACCGGACCGCAAGGAAGAGAAAGGCGCCGGCACCACTCACCGGCGCACGCAATCGGCCCCGGCAGGAGGCCAAATGACAACCCCAAGTTATGCGTGCACTCCTCCTATTAGATTAGCTAACACTCATATTACCACGACAAGACGTGGTGTGTAGTAACATTGCACGCACAATTTTTCAGGCTGGAGCAGTGTTTACATCAGAGTGAATGGTCTCAATGAGGCGCAGTCTGCCCCAACTGACGCTACATCGGCACTCGAAAAACGGTTCTGCTAACGAGGTCCGAGTATACAGTGACGATGTGTGAAGTCCTCATGTTCTGTGTCAGTTAAATTGCAACTTGAAGCTGACATATCAGGACATGACACTCGTGCCAGTAGCGTTGAAATTGACAGCAGACACCACAGTGCAGCAACGTCTCAGCCAGGTTTGAATAATATCAACGTTGCTACAGCGAACACTTTCTGCAGTCTGTCAATTAGGTGCAAAACTAGAATCGAAAAAAAATTAACTACGCAAACGCCAACGATATTGCTACTATAACGGTGACAAATGGAGTGCGTGCATACCAGTATTTACCCAGCAAGCGTCAAGTTATTTATGGATATAAAAGGTATACATATTAAATCAAAGAAACTAAATTATTCAATNAGTTATTTAAGGATATAAAAGGTATATATATTAAACCAAAGAAACGAAATTATTCAATAATTCATAACGACACCCGGAAAAAACTCAACTCCATTGATTTTTAAATATTCAACGCGACCACACAATCCCACTTAGTACACTAAATTATAAAAAAAAGAGAAGGATATTGGCGCAAAAAAATCTGCCAGCGATCGTGACTCAAAAGCTGTCATTAAAGGTGCAAAATTCGAAGTGGAGGTGGCGGTGCGGCGCTCCAGAGACCGTCACAACCGAAGAGACAACAGTGGCGCGCACTGAACGGTTCGCTGTGATGTTGCACACAGCACATGAAGTGACCTGCTGACGCGCGCTAAAATCAAGAATGACCACGCGCTGAGTTCATTCTATGAAGGCATCGATTACGCAGGAAATTAAACAACTTGACGCAATTCAATATAATGATGAAAATAATACGGGCAAAAACTACGCATAGACCAGCTGTTCTGCAAAACCCAGAGACTCGCCAGGGGTGTTGGTGTGCCAGTGAGACGCAGGCCGAGACCGCGTCTGAGAGATCACGACTCGGCCTGCCCGTGGGGCGGCTGCAACACAGCTCTCGCTGTCTCACTCACCACCTTCCCAGGCCGCTGCCATGCGGTCCTCGGGGGCAGGGCTTCGGCGCAGTCAGTCTTCGCCCCATTCAGCCATTTGCAGCGGTTCCAAACAGTCATCCGTACAACCGTCCAGGTTCAGTAGTGGCATTGAACCACCTCAAGCCAGCACAGGTCTCGTCCCTTTCGCACTACACGCACCCACATCTAAACAACAACAACACTCGCAAATATCAGTAGAACGTTCATTTACAGAGCTCCACATTATTCAGTTCCTTAATCGCTGACAACGCACTTAAAACAAGCCTACAGACTTAAAACCGAATCGTTAGTTAATCTTGTTTCCAAAATTTAAGGCGAGTCCAGCAGCGGCTCGCTGGTACGCAGAGCACCTCCAGAAGACCACGCTGCAGCAGGCACACGCGTGTACCAGGACTGCAGTGTGACTGCTCACTAACCCACGTGCGTTGCAGCCTCATTCCAGGGTACGGCCACCAGGCCGCTGCAGCATTCGCTCACTCAGACTTCATACACAGAAACAATACGGAAAATAACAATCGCAAGTATTCATACGCCATTTCAAGTGGAAATTAAAAATTTATCAAATAAGAAATACTAAATTTATTTCAATTGAACGTGGGTGTCAAAGTCAAGAATTCAATAAAAATGTAATCGTGAAGTGACAAGAACTCAGAAGCCACGGCGTGTACGACAATTGAAGTTATTCTCGTAAATGCAAACTTTATGACATTCTTAACATTTTATACATCAAATATACTTCAGGCCTAATAAATACAGTATCTATGATAATGATAACGATTTAGAACTGCTTCACCAGTTATCTGGCGGCTATAAGGAAAACAACTCAGACATTACCGATCGTCATCGGCCATATAATTCTGAAAGGAAAGAACCAACTGTCACGAACAAATTTCTACCCGAACACAACCGCTTTACACACAAGCCTCCGCAGACTCCTAGACACCGAGGTAGAAAAACTGAAAATCAGCGCTCCTCCACATCCGCGCACGCCTACTCTGCTTGGTTTCGTTACCGCCCGGCCCTCCTGAGGAATTCTGCCCCTTGTTCAACCCTTAAATGCACGCATTTATCTAAAGGATAAAGAAAATATTTTGAGGGCAATTCAACCTAATAATAAGCCAGTAAACCCATAAATCAAATTTGATTGAAGAATTTTCTATTTAATCAATTAAATTGCTAGTTGTACCATATATGATAGAAGGCGAGACTTCCGGTTATTCCGTCAAATTGTTCGTTTGTATCATTTATGATACACGGTGGCTTTAAGGGTTAAGATGCATAATTAAATTTCCGACTCTAATACTCCAAACTAACGCACGAGAGCACGGACCATCGACAGCTTTGTAGCCAGGGTGCAGCTTACGAGGGACAACGGCATAACGCTGCAGACGAAGGACATCAGTTCTCAAAGTGGGGGGAACAACTTCAGAACGAGGAAATACCCCAAAATGCGAGCAGGAAAAACAAAGAAAAACACAAGGCAGTGCAGTCGGGAATAAAGAGTTCCAAGGAAGATTCAAGACTGATCTAAAAAGAGCACACCCGCGTTTGTGAAGTTGTCGATTGAGATGATTGAGCGGCATGAAGCTTCTATCTGAGGTCCCTGACAGTGAGTGACGACGGTCTTCCGAGCACCTGAGCGCGGCACGGCGACAGGTTTAAATCAATTCATTTGGTTACTAACCAAAGAATGTCATCCAGAGCACATATAAGATCAAACAGTTGACAATACTCGTGTCAACTCTTCACGCTTATGAGCGTAAAATCAAAGGCTAGAAACAAAAAACTGACGAAAGATAAGATATATTTGCTGTGAACAAAGAGATACACGCCTCAATGAACTTTCCGTTGAACTTCAGCAGGAATTCAGATAAAAATATGGCTGAGCTCGAGTAACACGAGCCTGAAGAATAAAGTGAGGCAATAAAGCAGGAGGTGGGAGAGCGAAGGATGGGTGTACGCTGCCCAGAGGGAACGCAGCCTCCACTCCGCATCTGGGAGCAACAAGCATGACGCGGGCCTAGAACAAAACCAAGAAACGAAAGAGAAGGTTGACGTGAGACGACCAGCGGCACATAGTTGCTCGGTTCACTTTCATCCCTGCAAGACGGGTAAACTCACATGACTCACCGCCACGGCACGCCAGCAATGCTGCTGCATTCTGCCCTGGCCTGCGAGTTTTCTTTTTTCACACGCGCTTGCTTTCGGTAAACGTTAAGATCATTTCTGGAGATAAAAAACTCGTGTCTGAAAGCCTCCACAGGTTTGGAGCATTATATCCACAATAATGACAGTTTTTCCATCATGCAAACAAGCTGCATGACAAATCCTGCTGAGTTGAGCGGGCAGACAAGACGGTGTAGCCATAGCAGTCAACCAGCTCATGTTAATTACCACAAACGTGAGCATTGCAAACAGTGCAACGAAAAGAAATAAAATATTACGCTCAAAATTCCCTACCTCGTAATGAAATCTACACATCAACACAAGGCATTAGAACTTGTAAACTCTACCCGCCATCACGGCGGGGCATTTACGCACGAGGAAGAACTTTCCATTTTGTTGCAGCGTACGCAAGAACATACCAAGCCCTAATAAACCTCCACTCAACAAGACCATCCAAACTTTGTACTAACACACTAAATCAACGCGTTAACTAAAATTAGCAGATTGCTCCAGTGATGGGAGGTCTGGGTCTGGCGTACGTCAGGAAGGTTTTCAGCGCAGTGTTCCATCCTGCGAGCTTTACGTCATACATGAAGCAATCTTCCCATTTTGACTAGAACAAGTCCAGCAGAAGCAGCCAGACACATGGGAAGAAGCGATGGCTGAGCGCAGGCACGCTAGTCGGGCGCATCGCTGAAGAGAAAGTGCACGGTCGAGGTGCAGCGGCGAGGGCACGCGGGGAGCTCGACGGCGAGCTACGACGCATTCCAACCCCACAAACGTAATTCTCTTCGCACCAACGCATACCAAAGCGACCCCTCACCAGCGCCTGCACCGTCAAAGCGAACGCGAGGGTAGCAACAAAGATCATTCCAACCGACATTGGCAGAGGCTATAACTGTGACGATCCTGGAACAGCCGTTAAAGCTTCTGCAACGCGACTGTTTCATAGCTCGCTGAGTTCGTAGTTTAACTGCAGCTGTTAGAGAGTTCTGCAGCGCCGCAGTTTCATAAATCGCAGCGATACCTGCGGCCGTTAAGATTTCTGTAGCGTCAGTATTTCAGAAAGCGTAGAGTTCGAAGTCGTAACGATGAACTGGAAATGAAACATGACGCACCAACTGCCCAGGCAACTTTTGGGAAACTCCTATAACTCCTTGTGCCTCAGGCTGCGAGCTAAAGTTCGGCAGCGTACCTGTGCATTCTAGTCGCTGGAGATTATAAAACTTCCAAAAAGCGGCTTCAAACCTCTGACGCTTAGGAATAGAAAGTCGCACCTGGCACCAAGAAAAAACACTGGAAGATAATTGCATTCATACAGAGGAATAATCGTTGAAGATGATCTCACTGAATATAATACCGATAAAATTCATAAACAATTTATAAATCCTTGGTAACCAATGATTGGAAAGCCTACCCCTTCAAGTACAAAATACGTGAAGAAAATAGCGTGATACAGTACCCGCAGCCCCAGTCTGAGGAGTCGGTCTCGCGTCACCTGCTGCACTCCGCTCTAGCAACATGAAAAAGAAGGCACCAAACAACTTTTGGACTTTGGATGTACTCGTGAGACGGGAACTTGGAGACGCATAAAGCGTAAGCTACTCGCATAGGAGTGAGGAAAAATGGGAACATTCACAAGCCGTCACCAATATAGAACGAGATCAAATCTGTCAACCAATTCGATTTAGTAAAAAACTTCACCGAAAAAAAACGACGCGGGAGCTCGAGACCACTGCTGAGCTAAACGGATGGCTGAAACGCGCTCAGGCTCGCAAACAGGCGCGGGCCCCAAATTCTAAAACTGGAAAATTTGACTTCACCTGATACATTGAAGCCACACACGCTAAATGCAGCAAAGCACTAATCACCTTGGGCCCTCGTTGTGGATGTCGAGGGGATTCTAAAATACTACCCGTACGATAACCGCCATTTTTATGACCTATCAACTTCATTAACTGCGTCTGGGAAGTCGTTTCAACGTACTTAGACGCAAGATGAGTACAATAAAATTGTAAATCATGGAGGATCATATTCCAATTGTAAGTCTATTTATCAAACAAGACAAGGAGCAATCGACCTAGATTGAACGTTAACCAAAATAAGGCGACACGCGTGGAAAAGAATTCGTAAAGATGCATTTTTTACTTAATGTGATAGCGATCAAAGCAAGGGTATATGCTAAACCAGCTGTATACCAATACCAAATGAGTACTTTTTTCCCGATACATTTAAGAAATTTTACAGATAATGAACAAAGCCTCTTTTACAAGAATATAAACTTGAAGAATGAATACTTGATGCAAGTATTTCATGGGACCTACAGACATTACGTGCACTACGTAGTGACACTTCCACTAAACTAACGAGGAATCCGCATGCTGAGAAAATCAGAACTCGCACCTTCGTCACGCCTACACTCGAACTCCCAATGTGAGCTTACTTGTAAGCAATTACGCACAAGCCCAGAATAAGAAGAATTAAGTTCAATAGCTGAACACAATATCAGAACCAAGAGACGCTAAGTTTTCCAACAAGTCTCGGTCTTGCATGAGACTGCCTCTAAGACTGCTTGCACAATATGAATTCCAAATAATCAGAAACACGGAACTTTATGATTAAAACTGACCATAAATGTCTGTCCACAAAACATAGTTAGGTACACGCAACGAAAGTCCACCTTCAATCTATGGTTGATCGGTCCAATCTACAACTACGACTAATATCTCTCTTGAAAAGTAGAAGAATTGTTGAACAACGTCCCTGTCCAGCGCAAAACTGGCACAACCACAAAACAGGAGGTGCAGCGCACGCAGCCAAAGTCGCCTCCGTGATTGGCCGAGTTCCCGCAACAGTAATAATGGCATATTATTGGCGTGGACAGAGCACCGCGTATCCAAGATACGGCTGACCTTGCCGTCCACCGCGCAGGGGACACGAGAGCGCAGCAAAAAGGACGTGAAAGCACGCAAGGTTGTTCAGCGGTGCGGAAGTGAGGGCTGCTGTTGTTCACTGGTGTTCCCGCGAGGCATTTACGTAAAAAGGAAAGACAGACAAGGTGTTAGATGTGTTGTTAGGGTCGCTACAGATAAGTGCCGTCCGCCTTACGCGCGACAGAACGGCAAGGTCGAGGGAGTCTGAGCAGCGAATAAGGAGCGCCGTCGCTGCACTTGCGAGCAGCGTGCAAGCAACCGGTTCACCGGATGTATGTACCAACACTCTTGTACAAGTTTAAGTTACTCGTCACTGAAGCAAATCTGCGTCTTGACTAAAACTTTCAGTACGGAATAGTCAATACACAGGAAAAAAACACTCAGACATCCATATCCATTGAGCGAACAAAATGTTAACCCTTTAGAAAAATGAACGTCACTTCCTCATGTTCGTCACTATCATTACAGTATTTCAATAAATTGAAAACTTCAATTCATTTAATTGGTAATTGCACTGCAATTCCCGAAACGAATCGGCAAATTGTAATGACAGAACGCATCAAGGCTCGTACTACTTCGACCAGAGGCCCGATCACGGGCAGTCAGGCCTCCCCACTCGGCCGCGGGCGGCCACAGCCCGGCAGCTGCTGGGGCCGAGCTCACGTCGCACCGCAGGCAGCACGGCCTGCCCTCTCAGAGGGGAGACGCTCAAGNAGAATGCGGCTGTACTGGAGTGGGGAATGCGGCTGTACTGGAGTGGGGAATGCGGCTGTACTGGAGTGCAGAATGCGGCTGCATTAGAATGGGAGATGCAGTTGTACTGAATAGGCAATATGGCTGGACTGGACCACAAAATGCAGTTATAGGACTCAAAATTCAAGCTAACGCAGCGGCGCGTGCAGTTCGCGTCAGGTCTTGAGCGTGGCCATTCCGAGGCGCGACAGCGAGGGCAGCAGCAGCAGGAAGCGGCCACAAGCGCCAATTTGGGGCCGTGAAGAGGGCGGCGGTCGACAAGGATGCGCTGCGGCCTCCACCCTCGCCAGTGGGGCAAAAACAAGCCAATTATTGAGTTGTTCTTGTAGTCTGCCTTCTTTGGGGCAGAAGACGACAGAACATTTCCGGCCCCGGGACATAATGTGAACTAATGACGGCCTCAACAAAACATGCAATGAGTACGGCACGCCGGAAAACGATAACCCCCGTCTGATGGCATAAACTTCATGTCATGAAGGGTGTATGATTTACTCGATGGAACTCAAGCAGAAAATGAACAAATTCATCGTAGAAGTTCTCCCGTAAAGAACGCGCGTATTAGAAATATCACCACAGAATATGAACACTGGGACTATGATAAAAACTATTTACTGTGAACAACAAAAACGCCAGATGTTCCAGTCCATCCGCCAGCACCACGCATTACGGTGTAGATTAGGAGCAAATGAGAGTATATTATCCTGCGAAACCTCGGTATTTGTGAACCCTAATTCATATGCCAGTCTTGACGAAAACAGAATGCACAATAACTTCATTAATATTCAATGGAAGATTAATTTAAATCTAATCGTATTAAACGTAGTAACAAAACATGCAATTGAGAACTGATTCGTATGAATCAAAGTACAAATACGAACAAAGTACAAAAACACCAACTCGAAGAGGTTCCTGCAGAGCCATCGCACACAGGGCCCGAACAACAACAACAACATAGGATGCGTACACCGACACCACGCCACACTCGTGGAACCCTCACCACACAGCTCAGCATAGGCAGGCGCAGCACGCTGACTTTCACTGGAGCCGACGGCACTACGCCGCGCTGCACCTCTTCAGAGCGACGGCCTGTGAGAGCCAAGGTCGCACAGCGGGCACCCTGGCACCCGAGTCCGTCAAGGGCATCGCACTATCCTCAATATCTTAATGCCCACCACAGCAACTGCTCGTGATCTCCGTTGCTGCATCCTAGCAACCCAACGGACGGCGTTCAGTGGAAGACGCACTCACTCGAGGTCCGCCGCCGATACGCCACACTTGTCCTCCCAAACGGACTCATTTTCAAGTACAAAAATAAAAAATAAATCCCTAAACGAATTGCGGCACTAGCTTTGGTCTAGCCATGCTTCATAGCTTCAGCGATGCAAGAAGACTTTGATCGAACTTTGACCTCCTTGCACTCGTGAAACGAAACTTTAAAAAATAAATAATGGTAACTTGAGAGATTCCGACAAACTATTTAGGTGTTCAGAACGATGACAAATCTTTGCATCTTTCTGTATTTTTCCTACGGCGTTACAACATAATGAGGATAATGTGTTAAAATACATAGTTTGCTCCCTAACAAACAATTCAAGAGAACTTGTTCCGTCAGTTCCACGAAACGAACGATCCACGGTATGCCACACGAAGCCAAACTTTTACTTTGAGCAAAAAGAAGCCGGCCACTCGGTCGCAGTGCCCTGAAGCCTTATTCCGAGCCTGACGCAGCAGACCACTTGCATCCTGTCAGATGTAGTCCATAGTAGCGCTGGTGCGGTCCTTGTCTACCTGCACAGCCTCACGTGGCATGCCTAACTCAATTTACAGGATATTCCTGACAGCTCGTCACTAGCCTTCGATCAACAGCGGATGCTGTTGGAGTGTGAAATCAAGCACCTGCCTCACTTGACTCGGAATTAGAAAACAATAAAATAATATTCGGAGCTCTGGACGTGTAGCATTTCCTTATTTTGTAAGTTTTTGGGTGCCGCCGCTCTGAGCTTTACCGCACTGCGCCTCAACAACTGAATGATGTCGACTCGTCTTGATTTCTTCTGAATTATAAGACAAGAGAAAGTAATAGCAGACCGATGCAGCAAAAGTATTTTAAAACTAAAACCTAGGAAACTTGGGCAAGACAACAGATATCTTTGTATTCTCAGGCAGTTGGAGAGCACCCCACTACTGCAGGAGGAAATGTATTTCGTGTATATTTGGCGTTGAAAGAAATTGTCCGCAAAATGCGCGAAAAAGCCCAACACCTCTTCTACCGCATAGGTATGTAAATAATTAGCACGTGACATCGACCAAATTACCCACCAAATCATGCAGCAACTTATGGCAAGTAGAAGCAATTATCGAGAGGAATACATTGAAAAAAAGGAGAGAGGCAGCCTTATTGGAGGTAGAGGAGTGGACGTGATGACAAGCCTGGCGAGGCCCGCGACCGTGGTGCAGCCTCCCCACAGGAGGTGCGCCGGACCACCCCGGTGCAGGGCAGGCACATCGCAGGGCTCAGGGGCCGCTTATTTGGGCACGACGACACAAATAATTTAGTTATATGCTAACATAGGTTCCCCATACATCAGGTACTTTCTTTTTCAGATATGTCATAGATAATTGCTTGGAAATTAATTATGGAGAATTATAACAAATCATTTAGTTATAAGCTAACATAGGTTCCCCATACATCAGTGTACTTCCAGTTGAGAACACTAGCGTTTTCAACATAAGCTAGAATGAAAACCTAGTCGCTTATTTGGGCTTACAAGCTGTGTCCCTCCAGATTTTACTTCAATATTTATTATTAGTGTTCGAACAGGGCGGGTCAAAAGTCACTGAGGAGTTGCAATGTATAATCATTATGA
>VOMN01022591.1:0-14480 GCA_014899125.1 Orchestia grillus | reverse complement strand
GTCAACTTTCTGTCCCAGTTACCATCCCCAATGAAAATTATAAAGTTGGGTCTGAAAGGATACGAACAACAAGCTAATGTTTTTCTAAAATTATCGTGCACGAACGAATTTCTACCTGCTATAATTTTATCAGTGTTTCCAAATATCCTAGAGTGATGCGTATGAGTTACATTACATGTTGCGAAAATATTCACAAAAACATTCGTAATACTAGATGCATGTAACTGCTTCCAATGTTCAGGATGCCGGTTTCGTTGATTAAATCCTGTTCTTTCTTCGTCAAAATCGGCATCACTACTTCAAAAATACGCAAAAGAACTCTTTGAGCAGCTTGTTTTAATGCGTCATCTCCTCAATTACAGCCCTGAACGGTTTTGTAAAATGCGTCGTTCATTTCGTGAAACTGTTTGGATAAAATGTGTTTAATATTATCTCAAGATTACACGAACATATTTAGAGCGAAAGGAACTAAAGAACATGAATAATCCCATGTAATCTGTAATAAATGTGTGTTGTGATTCGTAGCAGAGCTTCCAATGATAGAAACATGAGCTAGTTAAAATTTTATATGAGAAAATCGTGTATTAATGATGCTCCATCTCAAATTTGCTCATATTTGTTATTCCAATTTCATGGTGATTGATAATAACCCTGTGCAGCAAAACATTCATTCCACTCTCCGATGAATATCACTTTCTAATAGTTGAAGGTATCCATTACAACCTTGAGCATTAATTCATTTGAACTTGTGCGTAAAATACTGGGATATTATTGACATAAATTTTAGTGAATTGAAAGAATCATGTCATAAATTTAAAAAATTATTTCTTCGCAAGTACAAACGATTGAACAGATCTGAGCAACACGCATGAAACGTATCATCAAGCCAAATGAAATTTCGGAAAAAATATTACGATAAAATTATGTCATGCATAATTAACAACATATCAAAAACCGTCGACATTTGCCTGTGATGGAAGTCTTGCCTTTGAAACTTGTACTGATTAGTGTTTCTAGCTGATTTTGTACGTTAGATACACCATGTTAAAACTGCACAATCCCTTTAGAAATTCAGAAGTATCAAATGAAATAACACGAGGTCATTCACCACCAGAGCTTTTGAAATTAGTCTATCATTCATGCAACACACATCGGAGCCAGACCAGGTATCGGCTTATAGCATTAGCATGCAAGCAGTTCGCAACAGATCAGGAGCTTTCGTGTGACTGCTTTGCAAATTAAGTTATATTGCTCGCTTGGTTTGAGTCGATTAGGTGTAAAATGCGGTGCGTAGAATGGTTGTCGATTAGGTGTAAAAAGCGGTGCGTAGCATGGTTGTCGATTAGGTGTAAAATGCGGTACGTAGCATGGTTGTCGATTAGGTGTAAAATGCGGTGCGTAGCATGGATGTCGATTAGGTGTAAAATGCGGTGCGTAGCATGGTTGTCGATAGATGTGAAGTGCGGTGCGTAGCATGGTTGTCGATTAGGTGTGAAGTGCTGTGCGTAGCATGGTTGTCGATTAGGTGTGAAGTGCGGTGCGTAGCATGGTTGTCGATAGGTGTGAAGTGCGGTGCGTAGCATGGTTGTCGATTAGCTGTGAAGTGCGGTGCGTAGCATGGTTGTTGATTAGGTGTGAGATGAGTATGTACATGACTTATCGTGTTAGAACCAAATGAAGACTGAAATGCGAAATGTGTTAGCCATTGAAGTGAAACAAAATTGAATCTAACGTTTTCATCTATCAAAATGTTATATAGGTGGAAGTTGTCATTTTTTGGGATCAATTAGCTTGGTGCTCGTTAAGTGACATTGAGGTTAGAATCTATTTGAAATACTGTTGGCCCTTACCTTTAGCTCAAATGAATTCATAAGTAAGTTACAGGGAAGTTATTGTCCTAAACACTAAAAATAAGTCATTTTCAAATCAGTGCTCTGGCAAGAATCGAGTTGAAATATGCGAGAAAAAATTCTATGCGAGAAGTAAGCAACTCCAGGAAACAACCAAGTCAATAGATTTGCTCAATTGTTCACAACCAAAGCAATTTACATGCTTCTTCGGTTCTCATCATGCTAAAAATTTCTAACTTTTTTTATTATATGATTAAGTGAACCAATGAATTTACAAATGAGAATATGTGTTTCTGACGTATAGAATATCTCATTATTTTCGATACTACTCAAAAGATGTAACAAATTTCCATTATTACGACAAAGATGAATAGCCTTGCACATAGATCGCAATATACAAGACGTTATTTTGCTGTGTGCATTTCGTTTTAGAAAACTACATCTCACAAACTAGATGGGACGTCGGCTTTGTAGGCTTTGTCAAATTCACGATGTCGGATTACAAAATGTTTCTCAATGAGGGGCTTTCAAAAGATCAAAACAGAGCAGTTGGGGAGAAACTCAAAAAATGAGATAGAAAATCATGAGGACGGGATTTGGCGAATGGCGAAGCAAAATCATCAGAGCGGTGTTTCGAAAACCGCAAAGCAAAACCTTCACAGAATAATTTGAAAATGACCAACCAGAACCAAGAGTGAAAGAATTAAAGAATAGAAGAAGAAAATCATCAGAGATATACTTCAAAAATAATGAAGCAATATCACGGCTCAAAAATACTAAAATTACAGGGGCCAGGTTAGTTAAAATGTCTTCGTGAATGGATGTTCGAATGTGAACACCAGCGCAATAACACACTATTCGAATGTGAACACCTGCGCCATAGCACACTGTTCGAGTGTGAACACTGTGTCTCAGAGATAATCTGAGCACGGTCGTTAAAAAATTAGAAGCTTCAAACGTTCCTTGTGGGTAGATTCGAGTAGAAAACGTAAATAATGCGTGTAGAAAACGTAGATAATGCGTGTAGAAAACGTAAATAATGCGTGTAGATAACGTAGATGATGCGAGCAACCGCAGCTCAAGCGTGGCCACCAAGAGCAACAACAACTCTTAAGTTTCGACTCCCAAGACGACACTCGAAGTCGTTCATTTGTAACGGTTATCGTGCTGTTATCACTGTCTTTTTATCACTGTCTTGTTACCTCTGTGCTGTTATCGTGTAGGATTCAGTGTCTTCCGCAGCTGTTGAAAAACAGATATATTTATACATTACGTGTAAGAAACCATGTAATTCTCTACCAGCAGCCATCATTTGGGTACGTTCTAAAAATATGTTTTTGCATAAACATTGCCCTTCATCCAACAAGGGCCACGAACATGACTTCCTGTACAGAAGAAGTAATTTGCAGTGTATAACAATCTAAATATACATCCTCATATCTGTCATCCTTGATTACATTTGAAATTGCCTGTTACATCGAAAACCTTATTTCAGTATTACGGCACCTGAAGCTGCATTTTTCCTTTTAAATCTTATTGCACCATTTTTTGCGGCAGTTCATTGAATAGTTTTTTTAATGAATCTAATTTAAATGTTCATAGTTTTCTACACTTATTATTTTCTGTTGCCACTAGCCGAGGCTGACGACGTCTGAAATCATTCTCTATTTTAACAAAATATGTGCGTAGCGAACCAATGTTTTTAAATTTCATCACTGTCCGGGAATGGCAGATAGATATTTTATTTCGAAGAGTTTAAAATCGCAGAGAAATGGGAAGTCGACCTGAACGTCTTTCGTGAAAAATTTGCTGCAACCCGAGCGGGAAAATGAACTCTTTCTCAAATGTATCTTGCATTTTAAAAGTTGCATTTAAGTTCAAATCCTGATTTTGAAATTCAAGAATAACTGCCTTGCACTCGGGTAGTTCGCGAGTATAAAACGCCAAATTTCAGCCATTGAAATATGATTTTATAGTTCCATCTTCGAATGTAACTCAGTCCCCTTGTGATAAAAATTTCTTACTGAACTCGCCCAGGATATTTTTTCGAGGATTTTATAATTCGCACCGTGGTGTTGGTCATGGAACGATGTGCATGAGTACGTCGTTTGTTGTGTCATTCTAAAATTGCATTCGAGGGGTGACTGCGCAGCTTTATGATCCGCTGAACTGAATCAGCTCCTAAGAATATGCGATATAAATGTTTGCGCTCAACTGATGCATTTCAGTGTGAAATTAATCACAAAATGTTTGATCATCGAGAGATAAAGAGTTCCGCGTAAGTGGAAATAATTATCAATAAGCAATGTTATTCTCGGAACTATTGATAAATCTGAGTTTCCACCGAGCGTCCTTCAGAAAAGGAAAATGAATAAAGACTCTCATCAGTTATAGTAGAACTTAAGCACTTACTAATTGCCGACTGCAAAATTGGGAATTTTCTAAGGAAATTATGTAATCACACAGGATGTCAAAAAATTAATATTGCAAATTGTTCGGGTTACTTGAAATACATTGCTCGAGGACATAGGTTTTTTAATCGGAGTTTTCCGTTGTCGACAAAACTCATCTATTAACCAATTTCTTGAGGAATAACTTTTCAGTAAAAATTTTAATAGAAATGGAAACTAAATTTTTTACTGAATACAAAGGAACAATGTCCAGTAACGTGCATGAACGCCTGGGAATCAAGCACCTCTGTATTTCACTAAACAGGGATGAGGCAGTAATATTTTAGCGTCGTCTGCCAGCGAGATTGGTGTTTTGACGGCACTGCAGACGTGCTGCAAAAATCTCTGAAATTAATCTTACTTATTTGCAGCAACAAACAGGATTGTCCCCCTGCGCGGTCCCTAGGTAGGTCTTGTCTCGCAAGACTATAAGACTTGTATCGCTATAAGAATTCGTCAAGATTAAAAGACTTGTCTTGCAAGACTATAGATCTTGCCTCGCTATAACAAGTAGTCAAGACTAAAAGACTTGTCTTGCAAGACTATAGATCTTGCCTCGTTATAACAAGTAGTCAAGAATAAAAGACTTGTCTTGCAAGACTATAGATCTTGCCTCGCTATAACAAGTAGTCAAGACTAAAACACTTATCTTGCAAGACTATAGATCTTGCCTCGTTATAACAAGTAGTCAAGAATAAAAGACTTGTCTTGCAAGACTATAGATCTTGCCTCGCTATAACAAGTAGTCAAGACTAAAACACTTATCTTGCAAGACTATAGATCTTGCCTCGTTATAACAAGTAGTCAAGAATAAAAGACTTGTCTTGCAAGACTATAGATCTTGCCTCGCTATAACAAGTAGTCAAGACTAAAACACTTATCTTGCAAGACTATAGATCTTGCCTCGCACAGATCTTGTCTTGCACGATATAAGATTTACGGACCTCGCTGGGCAAAACCGCAGCACTCGGATTGCAGTGAGAACCGGTGCTCATGTTATGAGATTTGCTATGAGAACCGGTGCTCGTGCTATGAGATTTGCTATGAGAACCGGTGCTCGTGCTATGAGATTTTTCGACTAATTTCCTCCACTCACAATTTTTTTTTGTGTGTATCACTGTATGTTAGGCAAATTAGCATGCATGCCAGCGCTGAAGACCTATAGTTTTACTTTGTTTTCTCTGTGGCTTATATTGATGAGAAAACGAGCGTAAAGATGCATGCGTATTATTTTTCGCAACGAGTATATGGTAAGATTTTTAATAATTTTCTTAAATTGATTGTTGAGCTCTACCTCATAAAATGTTACTTTAATCAAATTTCCTGTCTGACAAATTATAAGGAACTTTTTGAACATATCGATTTTAATTTCCATTATTTCCATACCTAATGATAGGAATTGTGTATTTAAAACTTTTCTAACTATTATCCATACTGACCAGCAAAATAATGCAAGTCAAACTAAACAAAATAATTTCAAAACCTTTTCCATGTCTTGTGCTGTAAATTATGGCAGAGGAGCTGCCGCACCAGAGCGATGTTCAGTCATCCGCAGAAAAGCAATTCCAATTTGTACAGGTGAGTGGGGAGGCAATTCCTAAAATCATTTTAATTTGGATGTCTGGCACTCTATGCTCAATTCCAAGAAAAAACCTAAAATGAACATAGGCAAATATTTGCAAACAAAGACTTGGAACATTAAGGGTAATACTCTGAAATGGAATATGAAATTAAAACAATTAATATGAAAAATAATGCAAAGGAAATTAAAACTTAGGCAGAGCTTGATGGTTGACTATTTTCAGAGCATATGCACCCTGCATTTTATTCAGGGATAGGTTTAGCTTGTGACTGCACAGAAACTCTCGGATACGAACATTGACATTTCCAGAACATATATCTAACATTTAAATTTACAAATACTAATAGGTTGATCACAAATCCAATTGGTGCAATAGAGTCCAATGTATGAATGCTGGGAAGAGCAAAGGAAACGACTTTGTTGATTACTCCGACCAACATGTTCAGCAACTCTCGCAAAAATTGCTCTGTGGGTCGAACCCACATATTTCGATGCGCAATGTGCACATCTGGAATTGTAGGCGAGAGAAGAGCACGTGCTATTCGGCAGCACATCTTTGAGGTGAAAAATTTATTACTAAACCAATGCGTAACGAAAGTACCGGAAAAATTCATACAAAATTTTCAAAAGGTCTGGTCTCAACTTTTCTGCGGGAATGACTGAAAAAAATGTAAATTTAAATTGTTAAAATCAGAGTTCTGGATATGAAGGCTGTGCAGAAAGACATTGTTCAAAAATCTATTCATTAAACGAAACAATAATTTATGCTGGTAGCCTTTTCATGCAAAGTAAGAAAGAAGTAAATTTAATTCTGTATGGATGTCGGCATAGTTGGGACAAATGTAATAAGCAGGGCTTATCAATGTTGGATCACTATTTCATTCTGATTGTTTGCGACAAAAAACTGAAACAAGTAAGGCCCAATCTAGAAAAAAATTATTTCATATTTACAGAAGCATAAAATTTGTTATTCGAGCGTTAGACAATTTTTCGGACAAGATAACCAATGCCTCCTATAACCAAGATAACCAATGCCTCCTATATCTAGAAGGCATTGGAATACCCCACCGAGCCTCTCTGTGAGGGCTGCTGAACATACTGGTCTATTGCACCAATGGTTCTCGTGATCGACCTATTAATATAGGTAAATTAAATATATTAGGTACATGTTCAGAAAATTTCAATGTTCGTATCCTAGAGTCTCTGTACCTTCGCAAGCTAAAGTCCTCCCTGATTAAAATACAGAGAGCATACTCTCCACATATGAGCAGCCGCTAAGGTTTGTCAAAGTTTTAAGGCCGGTAGTATTATTTTCTCATTTATTGGAGTTATTCTTCTAATTTTTGAGGTTCACCTTTTACTTTTCCAAGTCTTTATTATCAAATATTTTTTTTCATGTTCTTTTTAGGTTCTTTGCCGATGATGAGCTGTTGGAATATTCAACTTAAATTGTTTTATAGATTCCTCTTCGCACTCGGCCTTATGATCAATTTGCTGCGCAAGAAAATGTTTCAAATTCCAATTTACAGATACAACTCACAAATTTTGTAATATTATGTACGTGGCACAACCGATTTCGTACCGGACTCTCCCATGATGACCCTTGAACAAAAAAAGGCTGAAATAGAGACCTCTTCACTAACTCGAGCGTCATCAGTTGTAAACGAGAACTGAGTGTACTAGAACACGAAGCCCAGGAATCATCCCTGCAAAATTACTCTAATGCATCAGGTCGTAACGAAAGTTTTATCGTTTTTTTAGCAATAATTTTAGGCCATGATTACGCCAATTCAACTTACAAGTGACATATGTGAGGCCATTAAATCGCAGAAGTAATTATTTTTGTTACGAGTTTTGAAATAATTGTAATAATAAATAACTATTATTTCTCCAAATGTATACGCTAATTAAAGAATACATTTAGCATCCTTCATGTACGAATTTTAGAAGTGCAATACAACAATTTTAGCAATAAGATCACTCAAAGACACTTATATAAATGGTGTGGTGAAAGAAAAGAAATTCAATGATGGTTTTCAGATTTTAAAAAGAATGACTTAAGTCTATAGGACGTACCAAGAAAAGGAAAAGGACTCTCCAAAGAGCACAATTCTGAAGAATTGCTGGGTGTCATTGATAAAAACTCATCCAGTCCAACTAGAGAACTTAACAAGGAATTTAATGTGAGCAATACGACCCTATATCGTGAAATGATGAGCCTTAGTAAAGTCTCCAAGGCTGGAAAATGGCTCCCACACGATCTTTCAGAAAGCAACCGCCAACAGCGTGTGAACTACAGCGTCTCACTCTGTTCTCGTCGACTTCAAACGCCTTATTTTAGACAGAATCGTTACTGGAGATGAGAAGAGGATACTCTACAATAACATAAGACAGCGGCTGGCTCAGCCGTAGTTCAAAGTCTAATCCACAGCCTCAAAGTGGACAGCATCCGAAAAAAATTCTTTTGTGCGTGTAGTCGGATATGAAGGGAATGGTTCATAGTGAGCTTTTAGGTGACAATCAAACAACAACATCTGAAGTTTACGCCAGCAGCTAAGCCATTTACAGCAGTTCCCTAGTTGTATTGGCTGGGTTTTCATTGATGACAGCCTGCAGTTTCTAAGGATTGAGTCTTTTGGAGAGCCTTTTTCTTAGTTCATCTTCCAGACTGAACTCATCCTTTTTGAAACGTGAAAACCATCTTCTACAGGTCTTTTTATTCACCGTATAATTTCTATAAATGTCTTTCAGCGACATTGCTGTTAAATTTGCTTTAATACCATTCTAAAATTGATACAGTACAATACGCTTTATGTGTTCTTTACTTGGAGTTTACACTTAGGTCAATAATAGTTGTTTATTATAATAACTATTAGAAAAACTGAAAGCAGAAATATAATTATTTATATTTATATTTATATTTATAATTATAATTATTTATAAATATATAATTATTTATAATTATAATTATTTATAATTTTACCTATGTAGATAGCACCACATGTGTCATTTATAAGTTAAGTTGGTCTACTGATGCCTTAAAATTATAACTAAAAAAAACCTGGTTGATTTGTGACAACCTGATTGATAACTTCCGCACTCCCACATCCGAGGGCAGGAGGCCTTCGTGCTCTGGTTGCTCAAAATAACATTAATTTTGCCTTGAGAATCTTGAATATTTTTACTGTAAAATGTTGCTACTCAGTGAATTGACGTTATAATCTTCCGTCACATCGGAGGGAATGTTTGGGCGACAAACTAAAAAATTATGAGTTCTTTTTCTTAAGATGGCGTGATTACTTCCTGCATTTCACAGAAAACCGAGTCGAGCATCCACGGAACAGCCGCTGCTCGAAGTTTCACTAGATCAGTTCACGATAGAAATGCTCCAATTTTTTTCGAGATATATTTTTCAGGCTCGATTATTCAAAGGATGTACCAAGTTTGTAGGCCCCGTGAAAGAATGCATTTTCTTCGAAATTAGAGCACGTTGAGCCGCCCAATTTCAGGTCCGTAATCTCCCTGAGCCTGTAATCTCTTGTAAGCTAATCGAATTGTTCGGTAATGAACGGCCGGGACTAGATCATTAAGCTTCTTAGGAGGTTAATTAATTTCCTCACATCCCCAACAATGAATAACAAGGCGCTATCGAACTCAACGCTAGGAAATAACTTCCTTCACCCATCAAACGTCGGAATTTCATCACATAAAAATTCCAAATTTCTCACACGTGAAATGCTAAGTTTCTGTAGGTGCAAAATTTTTCGTCTATTCCAAAATTCCACATATAATGCAGAAATTAAAGCAGGTCAACATTTATATGATAGTTAGTTATATCAGAGTAGATTAAAGTAAGCAGACGGGGAATTTTAGGCTTAAGTATTGAACACAACTATTTTCATAACTTTTTGGACATTAGATAGCGATGTGTTAAATTATGTTCATGCTTAAATAAAATTGATATTTCATACGAATTCGAAAGAAACTTAAACATTAGCTGAAATGAATTTTCAATTTAAACTGTTCTTGGAACGTTCACAGATGAGGCTCCAGATTTTCACGGAGCGTTCACTGATGAGGCTTCAGTTGTTCACGGAGCGTTCACTGATGAGGTTTCAGTTGTTCACGGAGCGTTCACTGATGAGGCTTCAGCTGTTCACGGAGCGTTCACTGATGAGGCATCAGTTGTTCACGGAGCGTTCACTGATGAAGCTTCAGTTGTTCACGGAGCGTTCACTGATGAGGCTTCAGCTGTTCACAGAGTGTTCACTGTTGAGACTTCAGCTGTTCACGGAGCGTTCACAGATGAGGCTTCAGCTGTTCACGGAGCGTTCACAGATGAGGCTTCAGCTGTTCACGGAGTGTTCACTGATAAGAAATAAGTACACTCGGGAATTCGCGAAGTACGAATCACACATAGGCTACATTTTTGCTTTTGTCATGAGTTTTAGTCTCAGAAGCACCGTTTTTTATTTTTTTTTTTACTTTTTACTGCTGTGTAATAGAAGTTGACGATGTGACCCTGCATGCATTTGTTATCGCAGGCAAAGTTTGGTGTCAACATTCGGAGCAAAAGTAAAGTTTTTCGACAAACCTGCCATCAATCTAAGCCTGTACGTTTCCTAACTGCAAAATTTTCAAATAAATGCTTAGGGGAAATTAAAATGGTTCCTTCAACGATCCTGTTTTTCTGGGGGTGAAATGACCAACCAGTGGATCACTCTGCTGGGAACGTGTTGATGACCGATGTGAATTAATGCTTTTGTATGAAATTTATAATAAAAATAACACTATTTGTACAAAGTGATGGCTAGCGTTCAACTCATTTTCTTTGTTCTCGGCACTTAGCGTTCAGTTTTTGTTCAAATTAGACTTAAATTAAGTGAAATTCAAGCACTTAACACTTTGCTAGCACCGATGACCTTCTCCCACGTGCTGATTGTATTGAAGGATCTATTTTGATATTTGGCATTTATGACTCACATTCAACTAGAATTTTATATCATTCCCTCCATACATCGCAAAACATAGTAACATCAACGTACGTTGACGAGCAATTTTCGTCCCATTTTTCAACGAAAACTCTTCAGAGTGTTTTGATTAACGTAGAATCTGATCGAATTGATTATTATGATTGCGAAGTGGTAATCCAGGCCTTAAGTTTCCTTTTATACTCTGTTAGCGGTAGTTTTGGGCTTATTTTATGTTTTCACTATCACTTCTGCATTCTGTATGCTCATGAACCAAGTTTTGCAGCGATCAAATTCAACGCTCCCAAGTTATTTCGGAATTCAATTTCCACCGCACGCGGACAGTTTTCTCATATTCAAATAACGAGTAGCCTTCATAGAAAAATCAAATCTCTTTATGTGCATTTTAATATTAACAAGTGCAGAATAATTGGAGAAAGACTTTAGACTCAAAATTAACGTACGCATGCTGGGATAAGTTCAATTAAAAAAACATTTTTTCTTAGTTCCAGGAATATTTTAGAAATGTCTGCTCACACGGAAGAGAAAATCTTTCAGTAGAAGAAATTTTCTGGCTCAGATTTTATCCTACTTCAATTTATGATAGAGAATAAAGGTTATAGTACTCACAAATTTATTCTCTCCCTCTACTAAGGTGCAGAATAAAAGGATATTCTTCCATGCTCTCTCCAATATTTATAATTTTCATCCTACTGTAGTTCGGGGAGACACCAAAAGCTGTTTTGACTTAGTGAGATCGGATGAGTTACAGAAAAGTATAATAGAGATTAGTAGTAAATTAGGGATTATAGTAAGAATCAAACGTCGGTGATGCCTGACAAATTTTATGCACATGAATGCCCTTTTGGAAAAAATTTCCTGCCACTCAATATTTAGCAGACAATATGCCAGTGTCTCAGCTGTGCTCATATGTATACCGCAATGACCAATGTAAAATGTGAAGTTAGTTCTTAAGAAGATGAAACACGCACTGAACAGAATTGGAGTCAGATGTTCTAAAACATTCATTTTAGACGTATTTAAAACGTTATTTCTTTTGAGGGGTGTTTCACTTCTTCCAATGAGCTTATTCCTCGCAAACACTAAACAGTAAAAGTTCCTTTAATTTCATTTTGCTCTCTCTCGATTACAGGTGCTAGAAGAAAAGGCAACGCACTCGGAGTAAAATATCCCTGCTTTACAAGGGCTTGGTAGCCTGGTGGTGAGACGCTCGACAGTGGTCCATCTGGGGTCGTGAGTTCGAGTCCGCCTGGCGCCAGCTTTCCTTGACCAATAAATTCTAAAACAGGCACATGCTTAATTAATGCTTAGGTAAAGCCTTCGATGCGCTAGCATTCTATCCACGGGCTTATATGAAAAATAATTAAATTTGAAATATAGTGATATGACTTACGGTGATATAAAATGCCAACAGCATTTCTGTTCCGCTCAATGCTTCAAAAACCGTGAATGAGAACATTGGTCCTGATGGCCTTCATGGCTATTCAGAAAAGAATGTTCCTTTTGACTTCACAGTGTAAAAATTGGATTAAATTCTATATTATGATCAGAATGGTTTAGCTATGTTCCATTTCAATAAAATATCTATTGGCTGTTGATAGTCTAGCAATCGTTCAAATTCTCGATTCAGGCATCGCCATTAAGCACTAAACACAATCTCATTATAATTTTGAATGAAATGACTCCATTTTAATCGCAAATTCTAGCATGCTTACTTGAAATAATAAAGGAGGTTGAACTTCTCACTTTCGAATGAAGCATATCTTTCATCTCATGACTCCCAATTTTCCACGGGATCTACTCCCTCACCCGAGAACGGACACGCAGCGATGGGATCTCATTTCAGGGTCCAGATTGGCCTTGTTCTTTTAAGGTATCGGTGCATTCAAAGGCAGCACGAAAATATAAAATTGGCGCACTTTCCGAGCGACTTCCTTCGCTCCAAAAGCGCTTCCTGGTCTGCAGCGATGGAGGCCAACCGGAGCTGTTAACAATGTGCTAGAGAACCTCTGGTGCTGTCCGAATGCTCACCCTCGGGTGGGAATATACAGTGACAAAGTTCTGCTCAAAAATGGGGTGGAATTATGTTCTTTACGCAAATGGAAGTCTACAGTTTTTATTTTAATCTCTAGCCGATGAAGTTTTAAGCTGGGGTTGGATTTCTAAACTCAATTCACCAAGGTCATTACTTTTGCACAAGATCTGATGGTTGCTGTTGTTCGCTATGAGCTTCAATAAACAGTACTTGAGCTCTGTATGTCATACCCTATATAAAATAACAATTAATTCAAACATTGACTTAATCCCAAAATAGATAATAAATAATAAAGAAATCTGATCTATCGAAACTAATCTCAATTATTTGGGAGATGAAATTGGGTACCAATAATGTCAAATCATTTACTTGCACCATGATAGGCATTCGTAAAAAGCTTCACTCATCAATATCAATTAACAGTCGTAGGCAATTCATGGATTTTGTGGGCATTAGCATGCAGAAAATTACAGCAGTTTTACTTATCGTACGGATCACGGAAACAAATGGTTGATTATCGTCATATTTGACTACTTTCAACAACACTTCCGAGCTTCATTTTGCAAAATAAAAAATAAAAAATAAGACATAAACGTTAACTTAGTTGGTAACCTAAAGTTGAAGGCATGAAACATTCATAGTTTTGTGGTAATTTTTAAGTTCATCGAAAATACAGGGACGAGCTGAACATATATTTCGGAACCCTCAAAGGCTCTTCAAATTGAGTATGGGGGAAACGAACGACCTGGCATGCCATCGATAAGAAATCTCACCTTTTGGCCGCCTGTGAAATTCTCAGCGAACAAAGCATTCAAATAGAAAGTTCGACTTTCTACTTGTATCAGTTTTAGCACAATCAAACGCTCTCCAAATCGAATAAATCAAGTTCTAAAGCTGTGAAAATTTCAGTCAAACAAAGCTGAGAATTTAATAAGTGCCTTGCTGAATAAATAAATAAATACTGGACTCGAGATATCATCGCTCGCATTTTACCGGGTGGATCTAAAAAAGTTTCGAGTTATGTTTTTATTAGCCACTTGACTTCTAACTTTTGTGGAATTATTTCATGGTTTTCTTAGGCGCATAAATTCTTCCAGGCATAAGTTACGCGCAACCAAATGAAGCTCGTTAAATTAAATGCCCTTTAAAGTTCCTCCCTAAGAGTCTTTAGAAGCTCAATTATTTTTTGTTCGCCGCTGTAAGAAAGGCGAAAGAAGACCAAAAATGTTAATTAAGTTTCGAGACTTTACAGGCCGGCCTCAAAGCATGTCTTCTTTCCACGTTAATTTGCTAGTAAAATTTCATAGAAGGGGTTGCGGGCGAATTTCATCGAGTAGTGTAGAAAAGAAATTATAACGTGACGTTAAATTATGAACGTCTAAAAATGAAAACATAAAAAACGAGTAACTAGAACGAGATGCTTTTACAGTTCTTCCATAACGGTATTATCCGGCTTTTCCCAGTGAAGCACACCTGCACATTATTTTTACCCAGCACACCTGTACATTTTGTTTACCCAGCACACCTGCACATTTTTGTTTACCCATCACACCTGCACATTTTTGTTTACCC